>VUQG01004879.1:23542-37802 GCA_015106755.1 Etia nguti
TCTAACTTGATATACAGGAGCAGGTTTCTTCTTTCTTTTTTTTTTTTTCCATGCTAAACCGGCTGAACCACATTCTTTGGCTCTGTTCCTCCTGCAAAAGTGTTTTCTTATTTATCATCTGATCTGTTTACATTTTATCTTAAATCTCTGCATTGTGTTGGTGCGCATTAGTCTCCTATTGTTTTCCTGTAATCTCTCTTATCACCTCCTCTTATTCACTTATTTAGACTCTGAATGGCGCCCATCTGTATAAGAAGAAGTGTGCACCACAATGTCTTTACTTACAGACTTTTGTTGTCTGTCTTTATCTGTTAGGGTTTTCCGTCCTGCTCCTATTTCTTCCAGCCTCAACTGTCAGTCAGGAGAGCAGTGGACACACCTGTTTTGCAGAACAGCACATTCCTGACACAAACTGCAGCCCCTGACAGACCTGCACGCCTTAAGTAAGAAGTGCATGTTTTATTTCCTGTACTTCCAGTTTTTGCACATTTTTATTTATTTTTTGCTTAAGCCAGAAAACCGTAAGTGAGTGTATTTGTTCTCTCGCTCTTAGATTGTATGTTCCTGAGTTTGCCTCTTCCCTTTCGCTTTCCGTGGCTGGCTGTTCATCAGAGGAGGGAACGGAGATGGGAAGCTGTTTCCTGGTCCTCAGGCTTGGCTCAGCTTCTCTGCAGCAAGGCCCAGTAACAGTGAATTGCTCAGGGTTCAGCTGCTCTGCAACTCTCTCTAACCCACCTTGGGACACCTGGATACGAGTTGTTATTGAGAGCCGAACCAACCGTACTGTTACCTTCAGCGTTGTCTCAAACTACACAGGTGAATAGAGAAATATGAATTGAATGAGTGCATGATTCCAGACACAACCTGTATTTCTGTTCTTACCCATTTTCTTGTGTATCCATTTCCTCTGTATGTGTGTTTACTTCAGTGGGATGTAAGCCTACAAGTGTTGGCCTTAAAGCAGATGATGAGATCTTCAAGCTCCATGGCAACAGCAGTTATAGCAACTCCTCATCATCAAGCAACAGTTCGGTCCTTGCAGACACAGTTGTCTCCAGCAATAAATCGTTGTCATGGATGACACAGTTGCTGGCGTCAGAGTGTGTGTGGAGCATCCCTATGCTGTATGAGGAGGTGGATGTCCTGTCACTCCGATTCACCCCCGTTGGTGGAGCCAATGTTAGCGTGACAAATACACACCCCACACTGCTCACATACCCCCTGCACGCGCATGCCAGTGGTGGCACGCTCAACCTGCAGCTCACACTCAACTCTGTGAGTAACATTGAATCGGTGTACTTGCATAGACAGATTGGAAAGTCACAGAGTTGAGCTTCCGTGGAGTTTTGCATTGATACATGCGTCTGTGTGGTGTTTTTGTAGACTAACATGACATTGGGGAACAGCAGCAGTGTGGTTGCCTGTCTCTCTCCCTGGGCTCCAGTCCTTGAACTGAACCACTCTCAGTCGTGTTGTACAGGTACAGTAGCACTCATTCAAATTCACACACATCCAACGCCAGAAAACATTGCTTATGCCTAATTGATCAGAATGCTTCGATGAAGAATTGCATACAAATGTCTTAATTTATGTAGATGGATTATAAATCAGCTGAAAACCTTTCTGTTTAAATTATGTTCACATAAAGTTCAAGTTCTTTTCCAATTCACTTTGTTATCATGGCTTATTTAGTATACCTTTATGGGATCTCTTAAATGTGTCTCATCCATTTGTGGTAGCTGTGGCTCAGGAGGTAGAATAGGTCATCTTCCACTCAGAGGTTTGGTTACATGGTGCATGTCGAAGTGCCCTTGGGCAAGGTACTGAATCCTGAGCTGCCTAAGATTCTTAGGTATAGAAAAAAAAAAAGCGGTTTTGTGATTGCGATTGGGTGAATGACTAAAAAGTAATTTGAGAACTCTGTTACTGTTGAAAAGTTCTATACAATACCAGTTCTTTCATCATTTCAAACAAAAAAGGTATAAATTTCAGAATTCACAGTGGGTCTGATTTTTAGATGACAATGTGCCCTGTAGACAAAACGGTATGTTGTTGATTTGACGACAGACTTATTTGGAGGTTATGGTGTTGCTGTGAATGCCAGCGTTCCTAAAGCTGTGCTCAGGCTGCCTTTTCCTCAGTCAGCAACGTGGTACCTCACCCTGCAGCTTATATGCAACAGGTAAAGTACACACACACACACACACACACACACTGCAGTAGCAGACTGTGTTTAGTTCTGCAACTTTCCGTACTTTAGATATTTTTGAAATGTACACCAAATATGTACCAAATCTTACAGTTAAAATTTTTAGTTTGCATTTTAGAAGTTTGAAATTTGATGAAATGAGATGTTATTCATTCATACTTTGTGTGTGTAATGTATGTATAATAATAGGTGCATGTGGTTATGCTTTTTCTTGCAGCAGTAACTGCGGTAATGCATCAGTGGTGTCTGTGACCCCAGAGGTGTTCATCAGTGCCTGTGTGGAGGACTGTGGGTTATACGGTGAATGTAGACTTCTAAGGTCTTACAGCTACCTGTATGCTGGATGTGTATGCAAGGCTGGTACGTGCGTGCTTGCGCGCGCACGCGCACACACACACTCTCACTCACACACACACACACACACGTGTGTATTTATATCCTTGTGGGGACTTCTCATTGACGTAATGCTTTCCCTAGCCGCTTACCCTAACCCTAACCATCAAAAATGAATGCCTAACCCTGACCCTTACCCTCAACCTAACCATAACCTAATTGTAACCCTGACACTAAAACCACATTTTGAGTCTCTAAAATGCCTTCAAACTCGTGGGGACCCACAAGTATAGTAAACTTCCAATTTTTGGTCCCCATGAAGATGTTAATAACCATCCACAGACGCACACACACACACACTCCCTCTCCCCTAAGAAAAGGCCTTGTTAAACTTGTAGTACTAGTAGTAATAGCAGCAGCAAAAAAAATCACTGCAGCCTATGTCTTCATGCATGCTCAGTCATCCACGTAAGGAAATCCCAAAAAGTTGGTTCTGTTCATCTGGATGTTTTCAGTGGGAGAAACGTTGCATCACTCATCCAAGTGACTTCTTCAGTCTCAGCTGACTGCAGGTGTCCCCAGCCTTATAGTCAGTACATTTCTTAAGGTACTGTTTTTCAGCAATTCAGTTTTCAGCAGTTTGACTGAATATCCTCCAGAAAGCACAGCCAGCTGCTCAATGAATGGGTGAGACAAACAAATTTTACCATCCATGTGCTAAAATCAAAAGAAGAGCAGATCCGATAGAGACTTGCAATGCTTCTAGATAAGAATATTCTTCAAAAGGTGTTTGAATTCACAACTCGGTGGACAAACACATCCAATTCACCAGGGGAGATATGACAAATGACAGGTTAGCCTTCTTAGGCTGTGAGATTTCCATCAGTAATGGGGGACATTTAAAAGTTGATGTAAACCTACGCATACGGGCAAGTTTTTAATGCTTGACTCTCGTCATCCACTGGAGCACAAACTGGGTGTCATTAGGATCCAACAACACAGACCCAACACCATTCCCACAGATACAGCGGCCAGGGAAGCAGAAAACCATTGTCACTGATCAGTGGTTGTTGATCGATGGTCATGACAATTTGCATATAAATGATCCAGAAACTGACCCACAGCCCGTTGTTCATCGGTGGTGTTAGTCTCAGTCATTGTGCAAATGTACTGTTTATGAGGTTGGGGAAACCTGCAGTCAGCTCAGACTGAAGAAGTCACTTGGATGAGTGAACAGAATCAACTTGTGTCCCTGCAGCCTATATTTCACTAATATTAGAATATTTCATGACCTCCTCCTTAAAAAATTACAGTCATGCATTTGTTTATTTTCTCTGTGTGTGCAGGTTGGAGTGGTTGGGGCTGCACAGATGATTCAACAGCTCAGTCATATAGTCACCAGTTGTTAGCAACTCTGCTGCTCACGCTCAGCAACTTGGCTTTCCTGCCTGCCATCGTGGTTGCAGTCAAACACGGTTACATCACTGAGGCCTCTGTCTACCTCTTCAGCATGTTTTTCTCCACGGTAAAACATTCAGGAACATACACGTACCTTTTTATACATGTAGACATACTTATGAGTGTGTTTCTGACACATAAATAGGTTTAAGAGTCGATTGTTATGGTGTGGGTTTTGTGTAAGAGAGAAGTTTCAGGAAATGAGACGGTGATCTTTCCTGTTTCTGCTCTGTTCATTCAAAAGCTTGGATTCTTACACTTTGAACTTTAATAGCGTTAATATCATTTTGGCATAGTGTGTAGGTGGTACTGAGATATTCAGTAAACTTGTCACCAATAAAGATGATACAAAAACAGTAATAAAAAAACAAGATAAGGATACAAAACAATATTAGCAACAGCAAATAATAATAATCTTAGTTTAAACTTTGATATCTGCCCTTACAGTCATTTTTTTCCCTCTTGTTTGTAGTTCTACCATGCTTGTGACCAGCCAGGCATTGCAGTAATGTGTATAATGGACTATAATACTCTGCAGTACTGTGACTTCCTAGGATCCATCTGCTCCTTCTGGGTCACCATCCTGTGCATGGCTCGCATCAGAAACACATTCAAATATGTAAGATGCTGATTCCTGCCTCTTCTTTGATACCGTTGACACACTCTGCTAAGGATTGGTATATTATAAAAGCCTGTGTGGGTTTTTCTTGCCACTTTGTGTGTGTAGACTCTGTTCATGCTCGGGACTCTGCTGATAGCCATGTCAATGCAGCTGGACCGCACGGGCCTGTGGAACCTGCTGGGCCCCATCCTCTGTGCCATACTGATCATGGTCATTGCCTGGGTAAGAGATTCATTTTACATCTGTCGCAGATTCCTTTGCAGATGTTGATTATATTTTGGACAGTAATAAAACTGTTTCTCCTCTTCTTTTTCTGTTTACAGGTGCGCAAAGGGGTCCATCGACGACATTGTTACCCGCCCTCTTGGAGGCGTTGGGTCTTCTACCTGATCCCCGGGGTGTTGTGCGCCTTAATCGGCCTGTGTTTGTACACTTTTGCTGAGACGGAAGACAACTACTACTACACACACTCGCTGTGGCACATCCTGGTGGCGAGCTGCGTGGTGTTACTGCTGCCACCAAAGAAGAAAAACAGGGAGATTTTTGGCTGGAGCAGAGGCTGGAGCCTGAACTGGAGCTGGAGACCCCGGGTTTGTGGATACACTCTCTGTGAAGGCAGCAAAGATGAACTCTACACTGTCACATAGTAGGTCAGGAGATGCTATGTCTAAGTAGTGGCTGTTTGACGCCCTTAGACTTACACGAGCATCTGATCCCTGCTGGTGTTGACATTTTACAAAAAGCTTCCGAGTAATGTATTTTAAAAATCAAAGTGGACCTATATTCTCTTGGGTCTGCAGGTTTCTTATTCATAATTGCATTAAATGTGAAAGCTTTCATATACTTGTATTTGAAAAGTCTTAAAGTAGGTTTAAAAAAGTCTTAAACAAAACATGCACAAACACATTTGAAACCTCCACAGTGGACTATTTGATCAGCGGTTCATTGCACCAGCTTAATGTAGGGTTGAGCATCAACACCTTAGACTTTATGCCCAGGAGTTTATGTACTTTGTGTATATTTTACACATATAGGACGTTAATGTTTGCAATATTTATAAAGAACTCTTTTAAGTCTTTATATTTAGTCTATTGACACTACTGTTTAGATCCATTTGACACATGCTTGATCTTTTAACACTAGCTTTTTTTCAGGGCTGCTACGCTCTGTCGTGCAGTCGTCCAAGTGCAATGCGCAATAAGACAAATTTATTAGACCATTTAAAACAAAACAACACTTTTGCCAGAGTCTGCTTATTACATTTCTTATGCCTTAATGTTCAATTCAGTCTCCTAAAGAGTCTTGGACTCACAATTGACAGTATCAAAATGACCACAGCTAAAACCACAGATAACAGCATCTTTTCATTCGCTCGTTCTTCTTTCTAGCGCCTACACTACCCACAATGCAATGCAACACTTGCACAGTCAGGTGTCCCAGTAAAGAGATTATCTTTGACTCCATACACAAATGTATAACATGGTACTGTAAACAAACTTTAATGTATAAAGTCAGTGTGATTCCCTTTTAACTGTCTTGACTCTTATCGGGCTTGCTATCACCCCTACAGACTTTGAGTTACCTGATATAAACAGGTGGGGAAATGTAAGTGTAATAGCAGTGTAGTACATGTTAGCGTTGTAGCTGTACATCACTATATCTGAATGTTCAAATGTGTAAAGTGTATCTGACCATTTCTAGCCATTTCTCAATTCTAAGGATGTTTATAGCCGAGTGTGTTATTTTTGTGAACTAATGAAAAAGATTTGCGCACAACTTTGTGGTTGCACACATGTTTGAGTTCACACAGAACTCCTCTCCAGTCTACCAGTTTAACCTAGATTATAAAGTGACATAAACGGAGAGCAGACCACACCGTCATTTTTAGTGCTTCCTGAAACCTCGCTGTAACCACAGTAACAGCACAGAAGACTCGCCTTTTTATCCTTTTATCATTGCTCACATATTTTTCTGACAGGTCACATTGCAAAACAATGATGTCAGACTTTTGGCAGTGGAACTTTTCCACACCAGTCACATGGTTGACTCTTTTTACTATTCTGTTTCTAAAAACTATTCACATCCAGTGATAATAAAACAGCTTTATTGATACTAAAATCCTGTGTAGGTCTACATTCTTCCCCTCAGACGATATATCAAAATCAGTAGAGAATTGGAAAAGAATGTCACCTACAAGCAGACCTGACAATGGGATTGGTGTCATTAAAATCATAACCAAAGCCCTCCCTAGTTATGGGCTTTATTTGTACTTGTAGATGCAACTCATAGCTATAAATGTGAGCTTCACAGTTAAAACTGAGTTCACTAACAAACACATGTTTTGTTGGAAGGTATCCATGCAAGTCTCTTTCATTTGTCCTCACGCTTGTCTACAGATCTGCTTGCAGATACAAAAAAGGTCTCAAATGTAAAATGTTTTACACATTCAGATACAGTAATACACAGCCAGCATACTTACGGCCCCATTTTGTTTCCATATTCAGTTTGATTTCCATAATCATTGCTGAAGCTAAGTAACCTTCTTTTAAACTCTAATTCCGTTCAATTCTACTCCAAAACCACTTCCTGTATTCACCTGACGCACTTTATGATTAGATGCAATGTATATAGCGTACCGATATTACATAGCAGAGCAATCCAGTGTGCAAAGTGGAACTCATTGAATGTATATTGAGAATTTAGTCTTGTGCCTCTTCGTGTACTTTGTATGCCTGAATGTGTGTTTTGTCTCTTCTACCAATAAGGCTGCTGAATACTTTCCATACTGTTTTATGTAAGATGTACACACTACTTCATTGTCTAGTGTGTTGCGTACTGTAAGGGTTTTGCACATGGTTCAAATTGAATGTTTCCTACTAACACTCTTGCATTCCCTTTCTTTTATTGTTATAATGCTGTTTTTCGCTCATGTATCAGCTCGAATCGCATCGTTGAATAAGTAGGAGGATGAATAGGATTTCTTCAATCGCAACACACTGTTGCTCTCTTTATGTGTAAACATGGAAAAAATGTTATGTTCGGCATCAGAAGTGATTTTATTTCCCTGTACTGTTAGTCTGTCAAAAACCCAAACAGCATTTTAACCTACCAAAAATAAATCCATGTATAAAGAACATAATTTCATTTGTTGTCAATGCTTTTTATGTGCCTGTTCTTTTCCATTCCTAAGGCGAAGACACGGCATCGCCGGCGCTTATACTTGGATAGCAGAGAGGGGATGGGGAACAGAGGGAAGCAGATTATCCTAATCCTCAAAAAATGCTGAAAGTGGTTGTGCTGAAAGACTGAGTCCTGTGTGTGTGGGAGAGAAAAAGTATTTCCCCGTTTCCATAAATGGCTTCCCTCCATTAGTAAAATTGATGGTCCTGCAAAGCTTAGAGATCACAACATTAAGCTGAACTGCTTTGGTTTGGTTAGCGTGTGTGTAGACCTACCTCAGAAAAATGCCTGTTTTTGGTTAACACGTTGTCGCTGTTGAGTTGCACTTCAAAAACTCTGGAATCTACACTTTCTATAATATATGAAATTTTTTCTCATTAATCCTGAAAACTTTGGAGGCTTGGTTCAGATCTATAGAGCTGAATGAAGCTTCCACAGGCTGAAAGAAACACTACAGTCACACTACAGATAAAAGTGGTTATGCACATCACAAAGAAAATTAATGCAACTGTGTGTTTGTGATCTTGTTGCCCTTGAAATGGTTCCTTCAGAGTTGGGGACCAGGTCTGTGACCACTTACAGTTAGTTGGCGTCTTTTGGTGCATTGAGACGGTAGTGAGACAAAGCCGGTCTATCAGTCTGCAGCTGAACTGGGCAACAGGATGCAGTCTGTGATACTACATTGATTAACCTTGATAAATGTGCAAAAACCAATAATAACCACAAAATGGCTTCAGTGCTTGAAATACAAGCATTTGGCATCAAGCCGAGTTGAGTCCCGTATATCAGACCAGTTCCCCTCATCAGTGCAGACTGACTCAGGTCGATTGCAGCTCGTTGGCAGTCTGAAAACCTTTGGCAACCTGAAAGTGATTGCAGTCAGTCTGAGTCGGACTACGATTGTTTGCAGGGTCTTAAGGTGTAGATTTTATTTTACACATTACTTTCACATCTTCAGACTTCAGATAAAACCTTCTGAGAAAAGGGTGCTCACAGCTCAGGGATCACACCTGCCACAAAGGATCACAGAATGTAGTTTTTCCAGGAAACATGAAAACGTGTTGCTTTGGTCACATGCAGCCAGTAGAGGGAGCCAGCACAGAACGGTTATAATTATAAGGAAGTAGAAGCAACAGAAGCGTTACAACAAATAATGCAAATAATGTGCCATTTAAAGCTCCTGCAGGTAGCATTAGGAAGGGTTACATGACCGAAGGTACAAATTTCAGTGGGAACATGTGTTTAATTTTTTCTGGGGATTTAAAAACTTCTTCAAGAAACCATGAAATCGATTAGCAGTGTGTGGTAGAAAGAGAGGAAAGAAAGGGAGCTCTAAAACCTGATCGCTGATCCACACACTCTCACAGGTATTCACAGCATGCAGGGCTGAGGCCATAGCACCACACCGACTGCTGTTGTGACATTTTATTGAGATGAGAGCGTGCGTGAGAAAACTGAACAGCGACGACAAACACAATGTGCAGCTCCAACCGCACAAGCAAACTGCACAACAGTCACACTGAGGCAGATTTCTGAAGAAATGCATATCATGTTACCAACACCTTTACCTAAACCGGCTCAGGATTCTATAGAAAAAGAACACTTGATATAGGGATCATAGAAAAAACTATTCAGCACACTGTGATGGGATGAGGATGCAACAATAAAGGGTGTATAAAAAGCTCCTCTCTGTGGTTCACTGGTCGTCCTTCAGTGTCATGCTGCTCAGGTGTGCCATGACACCTGTTTCTCAAAGCTCTAGTGATGTTGCTGCAGTGTCAAGAAGCTCTGTTTGACTTTAAAGAAAAAACTCAGACTGCAGAGAGTAAAGTGACCGAGTCTTTCTCTCTTTTTTGTTTTTTTGGCCTGGATCAGAAATGCTGGCCAGCTGCAGAGTTGGCACCTGCCCCCTTGGCAAGGCCTTCTTCCTCTGCTGCCTGGGTGGCAGTCTGAGCAGGGGAGGGGCTAGAGTGCCTCTGGCGTCTCATGAAGGGGAACACACTGACGGGAAGGAGAAAAGGAAAATGCGCTCAATAAATACATGCTTAAATTTGGATAGAGAAAACAAAGTGGGATGAGTATAAAAATGTCACCTTTTCTTGGTTTCCTGGGGGACGATGGCTCTGGCCAGCATATTCTTGTACAGGTCAGACTTGAGGTACCTTGGGTAGGAGTCCTGGAAACAGACACACATACACAAAAAGAAGCTTTTAGCTCATGGGAAAGAAAAGATGGACTTGAGTACACATGTTTTTTGTTTAAATCTGATGTTCAGAAACGGGAAAAAGCAAGTCACACATTTATTGTACCCAACCAAAGATTTGGAGAGCAAAAAATAGAAAAACAAAAATTGCTTTCTGGCTTCTTTTTAATGCGTTAATTTACTTTCCTGCTGAGGATAAGAAGGAAAGATCAATACACTCTCATATGTCATGCAATATGAAGCTGGAGCAAAGAGGTATCAAGCTTAGCTTAGCATAAAAACTGAATACACAATGAAACAGCTTGGGTCTGACCAAAGGTGAAGCAGCACTTCTAAAGCTCACTGGTATGAAACTGATATTGATCCTCTCGTCTGACAAGGAAGCAAATGAGCTGATTTCCCAAACTGTATTCCCGTAAAGCAGGACTCACCTTAAAGCACCATAACAATCTAAAAAACAAACTGTGTATACAGTAATGTGCAAAAATCTTGAGCCACTCCTCATTTTTTTTATATTTTGCTAATGTAACGTAGGTAATAGTATGTAAGGCACAAACAGACAATTCTAACAAGCTTGAAAGTCATTGTTTGGTATGACCACCTTTAATCTCCAACACCGTCTGAACTTTGGGGAGGTCAGTCCATGACTGATACTGTTATACAGTTTGTGTTTTTCTATGCAAGTGTAATTTTGCAGCACTGGCAGCATTTGGGATCATTGTCATGCTGAAAAATGAAGCCACTGCCAAATAGCTGCTTTCCATGTGGTATTGTAGGGTGAATCAGAATCTGTACATAAAATGATTTTAGGTTTTCACTGATTTTTAGTCCAGTTCGTGTGAAATTTAGCAAACCTCAGCCTTTTGAGGCTTATTGACAGCCAGGCTTGTGCTGAGGCCTTTTCTGAAAAGGCTTCAGTGAATAGTAAATGATCAACTACATGGCCAGATGCATCCTGTGTTGGGTCTTTGCTGGATTTTTTCCCTACTTCTTAGGGGCATGGCTTTCAGATACAGTTCATCTGCTGTAGATGGAACCATTTAGACCAATTTAAAACAGGTTCTTTGCTAAGTTGTCTGTCACATGTATAAACACTGGTTCATCCCTTGAGAAAGGTGCCTTTGTGATGCTTGAATGATTCATAGGTCAGTGTGAAGCAGCTTAACAAACAAACAACATTTCTCATAAAATGGTCAGGTACAAGGACTAGATTGAAAATGAGTAAGAAGCAAGCCAATGTCCAAAGAAAACCCCTGCAAGACCTTCAGAAAGCCTAGAGGAACTATTGATCAAGAGTCTGGCTCCTTAGAAGGTAAGTATAAAGAAATGAGGGGTGGCTCAAGACTTTTGCACATGACTTCATAACATTTTATCATAATTTGTGGGACAAAAGAGAGAGATAACCTTTAATAAATACAGAAAATGCCGCACGTCAGGTGAAAAAGTATAAGAAGGATATGTGTTCCATATTCACGGCTCACGCTTGCTTATTATGCATTTTTTATGGTTAATGGTAAGTGCCGTTACATAAAGGTACAGTGTGTGAGTGGGTGGGTGAGTCAGAGGTCAGACCTTCTTCATGAGGAAGTAAATGTGCATCTGGGCGTCGTCCATGACAAAGCGGTGCGGCCGTTTGATCCCCTCTAAGGTTTTATCCATCGTCTTGCTGTCGATGTTGACCCAGCGGGCCGCTCCGGGAGCCAGGAAATTCCTGGGTCACATAAAAGATGAGGCGCTCATCTTATGAATATGAAAAACATGCGTGCATCACGTGCTTGTCCACTTACTTGTAGACGTCTTCCACTTTCTCTACGATTTTGGAGCTTTCTCCATGTCTGATATCCTCACACGCCTGCCAGAAATACAGGTTCTCCGCTGAGAGCGGAGAGACACGTGGTGAGGAGCTGCGTGTGTGGTAAAACAACACTGATGCAGGAAAATGTGACACACGGCGAGAGACTTTTTATAGCTGTGGAAAGAGTTCATACTGTACGCATGCATGAATGAGCAAATCCCTCTCCTGTGTTTTGCTCATGCCTCCTTCTTCTCCACATCTCACTCTTAAATGTGGCCCTTCCTCTCTCTTCCATTCTTCAACCTTTTAACTTTGTCATCTGTTCGTAACCTTTTGTGTATTTGAATTCTTCTTCTAATGATTTAAAAGGTTGTTTTAATTGACTGCGGCGCAGCACTTTGGCCCACATTTCTGGTGTTTATACAGGGCACATAAATATACTGAATCTCTTTTTCCACTGCCTCGTCTTTTCCATCTCTCACCGCTGGGACTAGAAAATATCATTAGGAGAGACAATCAAATTCGGAATGAAGCTGATGTGAAAAACAATCAAATAGATTTTCCATGTGTGATATCGTAACAATCTATACTGTATTCCTCGTATTTCATACATATTTTACACCTGTTATTCTCATTTCCAGCTGCATAGTTTCAGCCTCGACAGGGACGTGGCTAAAGACAGGGCATGGGAGGACACCTCTTTGGTCTATTGATGCAAACATGAGCTGAAAGTGCAGGTGGATACAAACATTCAGACCCGCTTTACTGGGAAAATGGGCTATGGATCACTTTAAACACAGCTATGCACAGTTACCATTTTTTTGGATCAAGACACAAAGTTTTGCAGTTTTGCCTTTGCACACCACCAAAGTGCCAGGTCTTCACTGCTCAGGCAGCATTTAATGATGTCCATGGGTTCAAGACTTCAGGCAGTCACTGAATGAAAACAAATCGTTTATTCTCTTCCGTTTATCTTTGTCAGGGCCACAGGGGAGCTGGAGCCTATCCCAGCTATCGCAGTGCGAGAGGCAGGGTACACCCTGGACAGGTCGCCAGTCTGTCGCAGGGCTAACGCATAGAGAGAGACAACCATTCACACCTAAGGACATAAAGAATTACCAATTAACCAAACGCCACTAACTGCATGTCTTTGGACTGTGGGAGGAAGCCCGAGTACCAGGAGAGAACCCACGCAAACACGGGAAGGCCCTGGCCTGATGGTGGACCTTCTTGCTGTGAGGCAACAGTCCTAATCACCGCACCGCCCTACAAAAACAATCCTTATATTTACAATTATGTTTGTACAATTTATTTTGAGCCTCTGAAAATGAGGGATAATGTATAAAAATAGTTGAAAGTCTACACTTGAGTCACTTTTGAGTGTTTCATTTAAAATTCACCATGGTGGTGTACAGAGGGGAAAAAAACTACAAAGTCTGTATCTTTGTCCAAAAAATCACGGACCGTATCTGTGATAGTGAACATAATAATATGAATGGTATAACAAGTCCATTTTGTTTTTTTATCCTCCAGTATTCAAAGCTGAATGCTCCATATTTGTAGCTGGTTCCCTCTCTTCTGTTTCTCACCACTGAACTCCTTCTCCAGGTAGGTCATGAACTCCCTCCTCCCCATGGCATCGTTGAGGAGCTCCATGAAGCTGAAGCTCCAGCGCTCTACTCGTAGACGCGTGGGGACCGGTACTCTGCTCAGAAACGCACAAACAACAGAAATGTTACGCTTGATGTAGGATGCTGAGCTCATTTGTAATGTAACATGCTGATGTTTCTGTAGCGCTTTCATAGTCTCAATTACTACTTAGTGTTAATTATTAATTATTATTAATAAAAGCTGTTTAACATGAAAATCCACCACTGTAAAATATGGAAAAGCATAATAAGTACAATATACTTCAACTGTGAGAAAATATATATGATCTAACATGCTGCTGCTACATGACTCGATGAAGTCTTTAACGGGTGGAGTACTGTACTATGTGGACTGGTTATAATCTCTGCATTGTCTCACATTTCTGCATTCATCGTCCAGTGTGCGGAGTCATCAGAGATCCAGGGGTTACTGGGCAGGCAGCCTTGCATAATGGGATCGTGGTTCAGGTACTGCTCGCTGTATTTCAGAAAACTGCACATCCACACACAAGTGCAGAGGCATGCGCGCACACAAGAACACACACACACACACGGTATTATTGTATTAGTCCTGCAGATCATAAGAGTTAATGGCCACTAATTCCAACTCGCCCCGGGAAGCATCCATTAGTGGCTCTTCTAGAGGGAGCCCTAAGCTTTATGTGCACGTGTGTGCGTACTAGAAGTTTGACTCGGGCAATCGGACGTCTATTATGTGTGTATCTGTGCGTGTCTGCATGTGAGCCTTTAGCAAACTGACACATACCCTTCTAGGCAGATGGATGATTTTACACGGTTTCTTCCAAGAGCC
>VUQG01004882.1:15505-46503 GCA_015106755.1 Etia nguti
CTCTTTAATATTTTGTTTTTTTTTTTTTAATTACGTTCACAGTGTTAGGCACTGTGACTCTGTCACTCAGGGTAAGGCTGTCAACACAGAGTTCTCCTGTAGCATCCTGAGGTGTGTGATTCAGCAGGGAAAATCTTAACTGTGGGGTTATATTGTTATATTGTGCTCTGGCAAACATTGAAAAGACAGGAATTTTCTTGGCCATACCAGCACAGTCTTTGGTCATCACCCGCTATACTCAGTAGATATCGACTCCAAGCGACTTATTAAAATGAAGATGAAGTTAAAAGTTCATAGGCAGCAGTGTAAGTTGTCAGAACGGGACTCTAATAGCAATCTAAAAACAACCTTGAAGGGAAGATCAGTCAGTAAGGTTTTTTTATTCTCATGGATTGAGTCCCTGAACTTTTTGATCCCAACTCTTGTGACGTTTGTCTTTAAGTATAATGTTGATGTTTAGTTTTATTCTGTAACACCTAAAGTAAAGTTCTGTATTGCCCTCTGACTTCGGCAGCCTTGACCACAGTAGCCTGCGTCTGAGTTTCTCTGCAGCACAGAGGATGACACCTTACTAGTAAAACAATAAACACTAAAAAAAACAAAGTTTCACAGTAAAATAAAAATAAAAAAACGATTTAGACAGCACTAGAACACCTCTGATTGGAGTATCCATCCTTCAGTGTCCAAGATGGTTGAAGAAGCAAAATGGTATTGAGCTCCGCCACTACAACAACTTGTCAGTCACCCCGGCACAGCATAAAAGTAGCTACTATGATATCACCCACTGGTTTCTCAAGTCCCATTTTGAAGCTGAGCATTTCCATTGTCACTACCTTGGTCTTTTGAAAGATAATCTGAAAAGTGTAGGGTTTAGTTTGAGTTTCTCTCTGTGAAACTTCACAGGGATGGGCTAAAGACTTGTCAGTCATATGTTGTTGGTCAGTGACCATAACCCACATAATCCTCCTTTCTTAAACTGATGGCCAGTATTTACAAAATGGACGTAATGTTTTATACACTGTGACCCAAAACGAATAACTAAACCCATTAACTCATCAGGAAAGTGTTTACGTAGCTCAGAGGCGAGGGACATTTTCCCTTTGACATCTGTAGACCAGAAGCTGTTTTTCTTTTAAAAAGAATGCAGGTTTAAGCTTTACATTTTGGCTTTACTTACACACAGGAGCTACTGCTGTCTTTTATACTGTCTATGGAGCTAGCCAGTAGAAATAAAACATTGCTGAGGAAGGACTAGTCCCCAGTAACTGAACTTTCAAAATAAAAGCAAGGTGGTGGTCAACTGCAGATGGGTTTAAAAAAAGAAAATAAAAGCAGTCGCAAAGTATTTTTTGGATAGATCACCGAAGGCAACTCTATATATGGATAATACTTTGTAATACTATACTATGTAGTATCACTAGTGAAATAGCAAATGTAATCTAGTGTTTACAAGAACTACAGTAGTAGTTAATTGACACCCCACCAGACTTTAAAGTCATTTCAGCATGTAAATGCACTTGGCATGATTCACTGAGAAATGCTAGCAAAAATAGAGGCAAATTATTATTATTTTAAGATAAGATTCATAATTAGCGTGCTTGTCTGACCCCATGCTAAATGTGTGAATAACAACAATTGAACTACAGGCTTCTCTTTAAAACAGTTCTTGTCCCAGGTGTTAAATTTCCTAGAATCTGAAATGGACCATGCTTTATTCACCTTACAGTTATTCATTAAAAGAATACCACGATGCCCTTTTAAATTTGCCAGTTAAATGCTTGTTTTTCCATACACCAAGAAACTGTGACACATTCCAGCAGAAAAACAAGATAAAGATTAATGATGCAGTTTATTTTTGTGAAATGACAATTTGTCGTGCTGTTTCCATTTTTTTCTTCTCCTGTTGTAGCTGAAATATGTGAGTTAACATTTCTTAAACTGCCCAGCTGGTAGTAAGGAGGGCACCTGGCATGATCACAAGAGCATCACCCTTTCCTTATGCAGCTGTCTGGCAAAGCTCCAGAGTGTCTCACAGAGACTTCATGCTGACAGCATTAGGCATATACCCAGCAAAAAGCCAGCCCCTGCAGCACTGAGTATGAACATGAATCTGTATGTACATAATTTTCTACGGTCATGATTAGAGGTGCCTTTGTTGTCCGTGAAACTGTGTAGAATGGTGGTTCAGGGTCATGTGTGTCTCCTCTGTGCTGCCTCCCTTTTTGGAAAATGTTTAATCTAACATGATTTTGATCAATTTCCCGAAGGGTAATTGATGCTTGAGGGGTATTATTATTTCAGAGTTACTGAGAGCAGATGAAAATTTATTTAGCTGGCAGATATCCCACCATGCTTGGTGTCATGATTGGAGAGGAGCGAGCCATGAAGCCGTGGTCTGGCTGGAAGCAGAAGCTGGAGATGCCGTGACTGGGCTTGGGCTCAGCGAGAAAGGCCAGGAACAGTGGTGCGCAACAGTGAAGCTGTAGCTGTCCCCTCAGGCTCTGGAGAACACAAACACATACACAGGGCAGAAAATCTATTAACACATATCTAAGGAAGCTGGTCTGAACATCACACTGGTGCCAAACGCAAACTAAAGAAGAACTCATACAAGAATATGGAATGATTTTAGGAATCACAAGTCCTTGGAATTCAGGTGACACAAACTAAGGTATAGAGTACAAATGTAATTGTCAGTCTTATTATGCACTACATTGTGCAATTGTGATTTCTTTTTGAACTATCAACTGTAATATACCTATATGTATTTATTTATTTATTGTCTGTATTTTTTCTTGTCTAAGCACTAAATCATCTATGTGCTGATATCATACAGCTGAATATTTCCCTGTCCCAGGAGTCACAAACACATGATGGGACTTAGGACATGTTCCACTCAAATGCCATCATCTCTTAGCCCAACTACCTGCTTAGCCACCTGTTCACTTAACCAGTGCCCAGTGCAAACCCTACAGAAAAAAACCCCCTGAACAATCTGGACTCCACCTATCCTGATTACCCTAGACATCATAATAAATATACACTATTAGCAGCTTGGTCTGCTAACATCTTCCTTTAACCTCGCTTCCTGACCCACACCTACTCTGTCTGGCTCCAGAACTCACTCTTTCTCTCTCTCTCTTTTCTTTTCTTTTTTTTTTTTAAAGAGTTGTCAGGTAGATGGCTTCATAATGTTGTTTAAACATCAATAACATTAAGTTAAACTTCCATCCCTGCTTTTTGAAAGCAGTGGTTTTATAGCATTGATTTTTGCTAGCATTACTTGCAAATACTATCAGCAAGGTGGGGTCAGTTTCTCAGAAACTGCACTTGTGCACATTACCCTTTAAAATTCACACTGTGATAAAGGAGAGTAGAGCAGGGAGCTTGATGCATGCTAGAGAGCACTGGATTTGATTAACAGCAGTATGTGTTATAACACGTTGTTGATTCTTAAATGGAAGTGGTGTTCAGAAGTTACCAGTCTGTTCATAAGGGTTAGAGTGCACAGCTGTGAATAAGTGGTTTCAAGGCATGCTTATTAGGTGGGTGATTGATGCTTGGTTCCAAGGTATAGGCATCTTTACGTTCTGTTACTGAAAGACATGATTTACAAGTGGTTTCCTCATAGAACTAGTTAGCTAGTCTTAGCAGTGTTTGTTGTGTGGCTAACTGGAGTTGAGCCATTCTTAAAATTGGAAACCATAGGTCCCTTAGTGCAAGATAGTAGTGTCTTGTCACGGAATTTAAAATGAACACAAATGTGATTTCTGCTTTCTCTGACCCGCCCATCTTGCATCATTTACAGCTCACTGTTTCACTGAATGCATGCTTACTCAAATGCTGACAGTGCAAAGGGATTTTGTCGGTGTGTGTGTATGTATGTGTGTGTGTGTGTGTGGAGGGAGGGGCATTTCCTTTAACGCATCTGCTCTGCTCAGTGCAGTGACTCCAAGCTCTCACATTTATTCTGTCACTTCCCTGTCTCTTTCTTTTTTTCTTTAGTCTCTCTTCTCTGTTCTGTCTGTCCTTTGTCACTTTTTTTCTATCTCATGTTCTCATGTCAGACATACGTGCTCATATCACTCAGGCGCATAATCGTGGTCACACAGGATCTCACATTCACCAGTCTTCTATCATTCCTCCTCCCTCTCCTCTCTCAGCTTTTCTGCTCAGTCTCTTGGATTTTTTTGGCTGCTGCTCCTCCATCATAGCTACTGTGCTCTGCATTTACTCCCTGGTTCTGCTCACTGCGTCAGGAATCAGCAACAGACTGAGGTGGGTGTTTTAAGAGCATCATCGCTAGGTCTGAGGCTATACATCTCTGGTATCTCGCTCTCTCTCTCTCTCTCTCTCTCTCTCTTCCTTTCCTCTCACTTTGTTCTGCCAGTGAGAGTCGGGATGATTGCGCTTGTCTGTTCCTACAGGGGAGCAAGTGCTATACTATCTGTATGCAGCAGCATTTAACACTGACACACAATATGCTAGCGAGGTAGCGTATCTACCTTTCCAGATCTTTGTCTGTTTCAGCTTTGTCAATATGGTTGATAATGCTGCTGCTGCTTTGAAAACCATCTTTGCATACCTTATTATACTGGCATGCATTTTTTCCTCCCCTCTGACTCTGTCTCGCGCCTGTTTCTACTCCATTACTTTCCTTTGTCTGAATGTCATGCTTTATGCATGCTCTGTCCTTTTGAATTTTAGCCAAATACTTGGCCGTGTTCTAAGATTTATAAAGAACTACCTTAAAATAGTCAGCGTGAAGGACATGGGTGGAGGCTTGCACTAAAACACACATACACACATGCACATTCACAGAGGAGGTTCAATTCCTCTTCACCTTACCTGCCCTGCTGCTGCTGCAGTTCCATCTGTTGCCGTCGCCACAGCGAGCAACACCCTGAAGCGAGGCTTTAACTGTTCTTGCAGTGTTGTGATGTGAGTTGCTGAGAGGTTGTGACAGTCATCTGTGCCTGGCCGAATGTGTTACCATGTTATTTAAATGTGTGTTTGTGCGTGGGTGTTCATGCTGTGGCTGATTGTTGTGGGCCAGCATCGCTGCATGCCCGTGTGTGTGAGTTTGCGCTCACATACAGTATGTGTGCTTGCCTGGCCATGGGCTCCGGTCCAACAAGAAAGCACAGGAGAGGCAGGCTGCAGGGTTTCAGTTTGGTGCAGTAAGCTGTTGAATGCTCTGTAACGAGCAGAAAATGCCGGATTCTTGTGGTGTGTCCTTTCACTGGGCAGGTACAGCTGTATTGCAGGAAAACGTTTTTTGTTTTTTTTAACTGAAATATCTGCAGTGCATATGACAGCAATGTGTCCTTGAATTGGCTCTGACAGAGGCAACAAACAGTACCACTAACAATTCTTCAGACAACATCCTTTCAAATAAATGCTGTGTGACATCCAGTGATAAAAGAGCGGACTGATTAAACCGTGTTTTGCAGAATTTCTTTGATTAGATGTTATTCGTAATAGTTGTTATGTTCAAATAAAAAGGTATCACTGCTTCTCTTATAGTGTTCTGCTGCACCTGCAACCTGCTGATTTCAAAGGCAGATGTTTGGAGTTGTTCCATAAAGAAACAAATTAAAACAGAACAGCATAGATCAATAAACTCCCTTGAGGTTTAAATGTTTTTAGGCAAACACCTTTCCCTATTATCTATATTAAGTTGTAACTACATGCCTGTGCAGATTATAGTATCACAGGTGTTCAGAGAGATTCAGATGTGTAAGATCTCAGTCACGGGCTTAAGGGCTGACAGTGGTCATTTGGCAGAACTCATTTCACTCAGCCTTATCACCAGTGTAGGTCCTGACTCTACAGTTTTCACATCTTGGTCTGCTGGACGCTCCAGTTGGAGTGTTTTGTAAACTGAGCTCAGTAATCATTGTGCAGTTAAGATTTAGCGGCCTGTCTAGCATCATTAACCCTGTTTTGGAACTCCTGTGGGGCGTCACACTCATGCAGACACAGGAGCTTGGGAAATTTTTTTTCTTTTTACCAGGTGTGTTTTCCTCCTGCCTAGCTCCCATATTTTTTAATCTAATTGTTTAGGAAAAGATATCTCTATTATGTGAACCTTGCCGAGGACTGAACTAGGAATATAAATAATAAACCATTTTCTCAGCTAATGGAACAGCTTTGGGTGTTTCACGTGATCTCAGACTCTGCTGTTTTTGTCATAGTCCTGTTGATAGTGTGAGGTGGTGGATTTTGTTTGAAACAGGGTGATACTAATAATATCACACACAAATACTGATTGAGCATTTTGTCAAGAGTGTATGTTATGTGATTTGTTTGGGTTTTTTGTTTTGTTTTTTTGGTGTGCTTATCTTTAACAACCACTATGGGGGGGATTTTGGTGTTACACTCACAATCATATCTAAGAATTTAAAAAAAAAAGTCAGTATCCCTGCTTGGTGATGAATATTTATTGGAGGCAATTGGAGGCAAAACCAACAATTTAGTTTTCAGAGACAATAATCAATATCTTCACTCTTTTCCCCTTAAAGACGGCATTTGACGAGCTCCCTGTGCTCTTAATGGCGAGTTTTGACACCTAAGTATACGTCAATAAAGTTGTGACTTGATGGCCATTAGAATAGTTTCTGTGTTTTTTCTGAGGGTAGAGCTTCAAGGTTTATGCCTAGCAGGCTTTCAAGGGGTTTCAAAAGTTAATGTGGAAAAATTGTGTATGGAGATAAACGTCTCCGGGCTGGATACATTAACATTTCCCAGTTGCTCACCTCATAAACTGTCAGTTTTTGGTTTATGACCAAACAATCTCCTTTGTTGCAAGAAATGAAACACTACAAAAAAACAAAAAAAAATTAATACATATTAACACAACATAGTATATGTTGTTTTAAATTGGACAAAATATGGAAACCAGGTCAACATACCAACATTATACTACGTAATGGTATTGATGAAAAGGTAGCTTGGGCTCTGGTTAATTGAGGAATTTGGCTTAGATTGATCTGCAGAACTTAACATAGACCATACAGCATCAGCTTAATATAGGTTGATTTATCATTTGTTATACAGTGGGGGAAATAATTTGTAATTTTGTTCATTTTTTTCTTAAGTGAGCAATCTTTAATTTTTTTTGGTAGTTTAATTTCAGTGGAGATTGATTTGCATGTCACTGAGTAAAATAAGTATTGGATCACCTACAGTTTTGAGATATTTTGGCTATGACTTGTTTAAAATGAAGCATTTCTACCAAAGCTAAACTGGGGAGGTCTTAAAACTCAAGTGCTAGGCCATTTACTGTTGACCACTTTGCCTACAGCATTAACTGGCTTGTCTATACAAGCCCTGCTCATGGCATCTCAGATAAGACTGATGTGGCTTAGTTCCAGTTGTAGCAGATCACACTAATGGAATTACTGAAGATGATGTAGTCATTGGCTTGTTGGTTTTCAGTTCTTGTAAATGTAACACTTCAGTCTTGCAATGGAAGTACTTGCCTTTCAAGAAGCAGTTTTCCTGGCATTGTGATACATGATCAAATTGCTGTTGATTTTGTTTAGTTTTTTCCCCCTCCAGTTTGTCCCAAGATATTTTTAATGGATAGTGACATTTAGTCTTGATCCATTAGTGGCCAGTCCTCTTTACTATAGTATGTCCTTGCTCTGTGGCATGCATTGTGTGTCCTTGAAACTTAATACATCACTATAATGGGAGAAAATTACCCTAGAAACATTTTCCACACAGTGCTCAGTAGTGTGTTGACTGGCTAATAAAGAGCTTAATTTAGAGCCACAAGTGTGATTAAAATGGGTATTTGTTGTGAAAGTGCTGCTGCTTAGTGTTGTCAGCACAAGGACAAAAATGGTTTCACAAAAGGAAGTTGGTCACCTGATGGGTTTCAAATTGATAACCTGAGTTTGACTGGGCACCAATTTAATCATTATTCATCATTTATTTAGTCACAGTCTGGTGATGGGGTTCACTCTTGTTATGTTTTACTTGTTTTTATTTTTAAAACATTTTTTCAAAGCTTTTCATTGTTTATGCTTTTACTGGACATATATGGAACTGCTTTGTTTGACTACATCAAACCAAAACCTGTGGTGCATTGCAGTCGCTATCATGCATTTCATCAGTTGCGATCAATTTAGCCACTTGTTAACACTCTAAAAATAGTACAAGCCCACTGGATGAACCCAGTAAGTGAAGCTTATTTCCTCTGTGAAGCTTTTATTTCCTAAAAAGCATCTTCTGATTTTGAATGAGGTCCACCTCTGCAATGAAGCAAGAAAATCTTTGAAGTGCAAGCTAGAAAGAGCGATCTACTGCCGGCATGTTGAGTTTTTTTTTTTTTTTGTTTTGTTTTTTCTCCTCACACCACAGACCAAAATACATCTGCACACATTTGTACACATTTGTACACGTACAATCTACTTTTGGGCCATGCTTTTCAGTTTCTCTTCTAGATGTTTCTCTGTTGACTCGTGATTTTAGATCAAGTGCATGCACCATGATTATGCTGCCTTGTTTCTTTTTGCAGAGGTTTAGGTAATGTTCATTAGAAATGATTTGTGAGTGTAGATGCATTTGACAAAAACTTGACCACATTATTAATGATGCTTTGCAACATTGTGTAGACACTTCATGTGAATTATAAAAACACCACTGCAGGTGTGAAGAATGACTTGGCGCTGACTGTTGTGGTTGACGTGTGCGGTGACTTATGAGGCACTCTGCTGTTTGTGATAGTTGAGTTATTGAGGTCATGTCTATATTTGCTGCAAATGCGAAAGATTGATTTGAAAGTCTCAGACTGAAGTCTGGTATTTATTTATTTATTTATTTTGTCCTGATTTTGCTGCATTCATAGACATCTAGCTTTGTATTGCCCACTTAGTATTGGGATCGCTGAATTGTGACTTCTGTGAAGTGTCATCTGGCACAAATTAGTGGGCACGTGACAGTCTTTCAGACATTAGTGGAAGTGTTAAGTAAGCGTTTGCCTTCATGGTGTCTTTTCTCTTTAATATTTCCGTATGAATCCCCCTCACAGTCCTTCCAGTACCTGTGGGTTGGTTCAGCTGACTTAAAAAAGAAAGTGACCTATCTCCATCAGTAAGCATTAAAAAAATGTAAATGATTCAGAAAAATGAGCTTAGAGGAATCTTAGGTGTTTTAATGATGCTCACACATGACAATGGGTTATTATAGTATCAAAACAAATGATTCACATGAATAAATTAATTCTCACCCCTCAGTTGCAAGCTTGTTGGTTTTGGTGTTTCTGCACTTTACTAAAAGACAAATGGGGAGGGATGATAAACTGATGGAAATCCAGGCCTGATAAACTGCATTGTTGCTTATTTGTTACTTCTTATTAAATGATCTGTTGGACGGTAGCCTGCGGGACATCAAGTGGAGCTGATTATACTTTTAGAAAGTCTTTTCAACTTCAACACTTTTTCAGACTACTCGTATCATGAGTCACAGGATGAGGGGCAGAGTTTATTTCTGAGTGACTAGTGAGCTGCTAGTTAAGGAAACTCTGTCTTTACATGCTAAGAACGCTGCCTGCCTTTCTAAATAACTGTTTGTAGAAATGGCAGCTTTGACTTTTTTAACCCCATATCAGTGCTTTCAACACACAAGCTTTAAATGGCTGGGTTTTCATAGGATTGCTTTTTTTTTTTTTATTATTATTATCACCGTTTTTAATTTGTTTTACTGGTTAACAAACCTTCTTGCTCTTGCTTTAAAAGCTTAGGTGCTGCCAAACGCCTGGCTGTGGCACGTCCCATCCTTATTTTCCCATCTCCCAGCTAGCTGGTCAGATTGGTGTTGTAGAAATTCTTGAAGTGGTTTAGATTTTTTTCCCAAGATTGAAATGTGTTATGTGTGGATAGATCTATGGATTACACCACCATGGTGGTCTGTAGCTGTTGAAGGTGTTTCTTCTTTGCTCTAGAGATTTACTATGTGCTGCAGGGCCATTTTAGCTCAATTAGGCTGCAGAGAACAATGGCTACTGTTGGCAGCAGCAGGATGAGAGGCTCACCAGTGAGCAGCTGATTTTATGGTTGAGTTTTGTTGTCACAACGTAAGAAAAGATGAGCTTTATTGACTTTGTAAGCACAACCATACAACGAAATTGGACCCATCTGAACTTGGTGTATATAGACAAACTTAAACAGTCATGCTATTAAAATAAAAGAATAATAAAAGTATTTTCTATAAATAACTAGGTAATAATCCTAATGACTGCAGCTTTAGCAAACTGCTGTGCAAATAAAATACTGGTAAAGGAGAAATTTGGGGCACACACGCGTTACTCCCTGTCACAAAAACAACCTAAATCTGTGGTAAACACTGCCCGTGCTATGGGGTTAGTCAGCAGTTGCAATTCCAACAACCCCACTGTAGGGTTAAATTTGCAAGCATAATTATCCCTTATACCTCTGATTTTACCATCTTGCTTTCGTCTGCAGTAAAATCATCGATATACCAGTGTGTAAGCTCCATTCACAGTTAAACATGCCCATTTGTTTTACTTTATATGTGTTTTCAAAATGCAACTTGCTCTTCTGTTTTTGCTGCTTACTGGGGTTTGCATCATGTGGTGAATTCTCTGAGCTTATGATCAAAAAACTTTTTGATGGATAAGAAGGAAACATCCTGAAGAGCAACCGTGACCATGCTGTTCAGTCATAAACTCATTATAAATCCCATGATAAATCCTAAATCTTATGAATTCTGCTTAAAAATTTGGACAGCATGAAAAGAATTATTTACTTTAAATATCGGAAGAAGCATCAGAATTATTAATATTATTTGCTGACAAGTACTATAAACAGCTTGGCATGACAGATACCACTTTCACTGGGCTGTAGCTTTGTATCAGTCACAGGGTCAGCTGCAGAAGCCATAGCTACACCCTGGTTTTTAGGTCAGGGTGCTTTCAAACTGAAATTTTCCTGAATTTGGTAATATGGTTATGTTTGTGCTAGCACAGATCTGCTGAGCAGTAGTTTCACAGTGACCACAAATGTTTTACTTCCTTTCATGTTTATATAGTTACTGTAGTAATATTTTGTTTGAAAATAAAGGGTAAATTCATTTTGGGCTCTTGTTTGACTGTAGCATGTTATCATTGCTAAAGCTTTAATGTTGTCACATTGACGTAGCAGTCAACTATATCCTAGATTTGCTACTTGGGAGATTTGGGTACCTGAGCTGTAAAATGTCATTTAGCAATTGGTATAAAAACAGCATACTGGAGAGGATGATTTCTTTTCAGAAATAAAGATGGACATAAGTCAACTAATCTGCAGAAAACCAATTAAGAGATATAATTTTGAAATTGTTCCACAATATAAAATTGAGAGAAAGATTATGAGATATTCAAAAGACTTTGAATATCTCATCATCTACAGTATATCATATCATCAAATGATTTAGAAAATTTAGAGAAATCCCTGTATGCAAGAGTCAAGGCCAAAAATTGAAAGTGAATGCCCATTAGCTTCAGATATTCAGACAGCACTTGTTTAAAAGCAGTCATGATTCTGTCATGGAAATAACTGCAAGGGCTCAAGAACACTTTCAGAAATCAGTGCCTGTAAACACAGTTTACACAAACACCAGTTAAAGCTCTGTGATAGAAGAAAGAAGCCATATGTGAGCATGGTCCAGAAATACAGCTGTCTTCTCTGAGCTAAAGTTCATTTAAAGTATGAAAATGTTCTGTAGTCAGCCACATCCTCTAGGCTAAAGAGGAGAAGGACCATCCGGCTTGTTATCAGCACTCAGTTCAAAAGCCTGCATGTCCTGATGGTATGGGGTACATTAGTGCCTATGAAATTGGCAGCTTGCACATTTGGAAATGCACCATGAATGCTGTTTATACAAGTTTTAGAGAAGTATATGCTCCCATCAAGATATCATCTTTTTCGGGGCAGACCTTGCATATTTTAGCAAGAAAATGTTACCGCCGTCTTTGGAGAAGAGTCTGGTTGCTTTTCTGCTAGAAAGCTGTGCTTTTTTTTTTTTTTCCACCAGCTGAAAATATTTGGCACATCATATTGAGCAGCTAGAATCTGATATCCGACAAGAATGGGAAGCTTTTTTTTTTTTTACTCAAGGTCCAGCAGCTGGTCTCCTCGGTTTCCAGATGTTTACAGACTGCTGTTAAAATAAGAGAGAATGCTACACAGCAATAAACATGGCCCTATCCCTTCTTTCAGATGTGTTGCCAACTAATTCAAATTTTTGAATGGTTTAAATTTCTTGTTCAAAACTTTTGATAGGTTTTCTATGTCTTAATGTGAATTTAAAAAGTGTTTATGTGATTCATTCTGTTAATGCATTCTGTTATTATTTATATTTTACAGTTAATCTTTTTGAGAATTTGATATGTCTCAGTGGAATACAGCCAGTATCCATTTAATACTGTCTTACATTTGCCACTTTTAGCAGCCAGAATAATGTGTTCATTGCCAAATTCTTTCTTTGTCATCAACAAGCCACAGCACCACCAGGAAACAGTTGGACAGGTGGAAATTTTTAACACTCCAACCTTGGGTGAAGATTTTGGCTGTCAACATTTAGGAACAGGACCCACATGATAGTCAGCTGTTGACCTCCAATCTAGATGTGTTGTATAGTATCTGAAATGTTGTGTGATGTGAAACCTTTTTCTTTATCGGTAAGCCAGCTCTTAGAAGAAAAAACGAAAAAAGGATCTACATATTTCCATTGAACTCTCAAGAAGTTAAGCATACTTCATCCACTCAATCACACATAAACTGCATAAAACAAGGTATGTTTCAGATGTACAAGAAAGGGCTGTTTAAAATGAGTAGTGAGGACAACATTGTAGGAGGCAGAGAGACAGTTTGCTAGAGAGCCTCCAGTAAACTCTCTGCCTCAGTTACAGATATAGAAGAAGGTTGACAAAAGCATGAGAGTGGATTTCTGTTCCTTGTCATCTCTTTCTGCATAACCTCATCTAAAAGCCATCAAACTAATACCAGTGAAAAACTTGTGGTGTCATGCCAATACAAACCATTATCAGAAAACAATGGTTTAATATCCAACACAAGCCACGTCTGCAAATTGCTTTTCAAATCTGTTAAATAGTCCAATAACTGAGTCAGTGATGGGAAACAAAGTAAAATGGACTATGAAAAATGGAGGTTCAGTAAGTTTTCCCATTGTTATTATTATTTACAGTAGGAAAAGGTGGCCATCAAATGCCTGTCAGGCCACATAGACTCGCGTGGAGCAGATGCAATATTTAATAGCAGTGGGTGTACTGATATTAGTCAAATCCCTTAATGAAACCAGTCACACTTGGGATTCCTGCAAACATTTAACAACGGAGAATAATAACAGCTGACCCCAGGCAGACACGCACAATCATTGTTACAGCAATGCTGTTTGCAGCTTTTCACATCTTCTTGGTAGCTGTTAGCCTCACGTTTTGCCAAGGTTAATGTAAAAGTACAGATGGCACGCTGAGTCACCGTAACACCTGGACACATTGCACTGACACACGCGATCAAAACAAGCGCTGTTACATTAATACACACAGAAGCCCTCTCTTCTTAGAGCGAAGCTGCTGCTGCCTCGGGGACTCTGTTAGTAAACAAACATTTGAACTTCTACGATTATTGTCTCTGACACAGACTATGGGCAGGCCAACGGCATTTATATGGACCTGAATAAACAGCATGACGTTAACCCTTTATGCCTGAGGAAACCTGGCTATATTCTTATGGTTGACCGGGCAAACACTAAGGATTTGTATAGGTAGTCTGATGTAATGTGTTTGTATTTATACAGAAAGAAAAAGAAAAACATGGATAATTGGTAACAGCCGTTCTTCCGTCTTCCTATAGAAATGTTTGTTTCAAAACAGTAAGATGAATCCATACACTACTATATAGTCATTATGTGGGTACTTGGTTGTAGCCATTAAGGTTGTCATATTTTTTTAATTTTTTCTTTTTTCAGTGGAAGGCACCGTGTATTTTATGTGCTTGCTGCACTGCTTCTCCTTTGCTGGTACTTGAGTCAGTTTGAAAGCAGTTTTCTGCTTTAATAAGAGGAAAAACAAACCAGCAGCTGGCTGCTTTAGTTACATGATTTTTGTGTTTGCGGCATGTCTATTCAGTTTTTCTGCATTTTGACTAACTTTGTTAAGCAATTAGTTTCAGTGCCCTATGGAGTACAAATGCTGGAGTCAAAGTGAGTGATACTTCTACTCTGAAGCCACTGTAAGGAGCAGAATGCTGTTATAAAATAGCAGCTGCCCAAGTGTCCTAAGGTGGTGTGTGTGCAGAAAGTGACCCTGCCAAGTCATCCATGATTGTGTCAGATCTGTACATGTGTATGTGATCACAGGGATGGAAGCCTGTGCACTTCATGCTTATATGCGGGAAGAGTGTATCGCTGCATCTGATTCTAGGGTTACAGTGATGGCTGAGGGAGAATGTAATGCTGCAAACTGTCACTCTCTCCCAGCTGATAACCTCTGAAACCTCCCTCAGCTGGCATTTAAAGTCTGTTTGAATCACACATATTATGTCAGACAGGCAGATTGTCTGTGTTGCACAGATCTTCGGGGCTTTACTGCTATGTCAAAGACACAAAATGGAACCCAGCTGGACTTTAATAGTGCTAATTGTCCAGATAACTTTTTTTCTCATATTTCCATTTTGAGATGAAATGTTATTTTTCCTGATATCACACAAATCCCATTTTAGTTTCATCACTGTGGTACAATCACACCCACACCACAACCCAGCAGTTATGCATTAGGCTTTTCTGTTTTGTTTTTTCTTTAAAGCAAAGTATCAAAAATCTTGGCTTTTGGTGGCATCTGAGCTCCCACAAGATTTGATGTGCTTCAAATAAATCTTTAGTTGATTGATGTATGGAAAACATTCTTTCATTTCATGCTTAAAGATCACGTTTTAAAAGTGTGCATATTAGATATCTAGTTTATTTTGAGGATTATGTGCTGATGATGTAGTAGTGAGATAACAGTCAGCTGTGGTTATAAATAATATGTATAATTTGCCACTGGTTCTTTTCAATTGGTATAAATATTTCTAATAGTTTTATTATTTTAAAAATCTTGTTTGAGATCAGTTGTAACCAGAGTAATTATTATAGTTTTGTATTTTCTAATAAGGTTTTATTTTTATTTTGTCTTCAGTGTAGTAGTGGGTTTGCTTATTTCCTGGTAATTTCTATTCCTCTGGTGTAAAAGGCTGTCATTATTGTCTTCACCCGGCCAGGCAGGCAGCATGGACACCCAAGTTTGTGAATATGATAACTCAAGAATGACGTGACATGGGAGTCAATAGATGCCACAGATGTATCTACTAAAAATCTCGGACGAGTTCGAATCTTAGTGACCTCAACCTCAAGGTCAAGAACAAAGATCTCAAGTTTCCTGAAAATATTCTGAATGCAATAACTCAAGAAGGAAGCCATCTAGGATTTTCTAAATGATAACATAGGTCTCTTACAAGTTAGAATCCAGATGACCTTGATTTCAAGGTCAGAGGTCAAGTTTTCTGAAAACAAGGTGAGAGGATTTTGAAACTGATACCTCAAGTGTGTATATTGAGGGGTCCATTTGAGTTATTATATGACTGAGGGTAAAAAAAAAAAAACAACACAAACATCATCCACTGTCAGTCATCATTCCTCCTGCTGCTGCTGTTGCTGCTGTGGATTCACCACCCTCAGGTATGTTTTTAACTAAACACACAGAGAGAGGGAGAGAGACCTGTAGCTACATTCACAAGAATCTGACAAATTTAAAGATGCATATAAACAGCTTTTGTCTTAGCTTGTGCCTAACAGTTCATATTAGCCTAACTCGTTCACCTTGTTCATGTCAAACATGAACAAGAGCATTCACTCTGACGGACATATATTGTTTTATTTACTTTTTTGTATTTATTTATTTTTTTACACTTTAGCTTTACATTTTTTTTGTTTTATTTTTTTATTTTGTGTCCTCCCATGCCAAAGTAGTAGTAAGGGAAACACTATGCACTCTCTTCCTTTGTTTTCTAGTAGCGGTTCCCAACCCCCGGCCCATGGACCGGTAGTGGTCCGTGAGTCGTTTGGTACCGGGCCGCGGAAGTTGAGGCTCGGGTGTGAAATTTATGGTTTTTAGCATGAACTCGATTTCCCTTGGTCTTTTCCCGTGTATTATGACTAAATCTTCTTTTTTTTGTTACTGGTACTGGTTTTATTTTGTTTTATTTATCCGCAACACCTTAAAGGCCGGTCTGTGAAAATATTGTCGGACATAAACCGGTCAATAGCGCAAAAAAGGTTGGGGACTGCTGCTATACAGGAAATACTGACATTACAGTTTACTGCATGGAATGCGACAATTCGAATACGGGCGTAACGGTGCATTTTTGTCCTAATTTGTTCAGCAGTGTTCAGTACAATGTAAGACTCTTGGGTCAGTATGCCCTCTGACCCCAAAAGTTGCGGACTGAATAATGTAAGCACGTGGAGTGGAAATTCAGGAGTAAGAGTTCTGTATCTTGTATGATATCTCACTGTCCTTTTTTTTTATTTTTTTTATTTTTTTTATTTTTTTTGGTCGATTTCACACTTTGCCTCTCCAAAACGTGAAATGCAGAAGTTGCAGTATCCGCAGAGGGAGATTTTTTTTATTTTATTTTTTTTAATTTTTTTTATTCAGGCCAAGATGAAAATAATCACAGAAACATGTTTAAACAGACACTATTAACACATTTACATGTACACACATATTAGCTCCCTAGCTTAATCGATTCTGATGATTAAGGACCCTGGAATGTACATAATACGTTTTTTGCTTATTGCCGACTCTGTGGCTTTAAATACATTATCTCCCCCTGCTGGTAATGCAGTTTCTGCATACAAAATGCAAAGTGTGCAATGGACATGGTGGACTGGCATGTCTTTTACACGCTTTGTCGTGATACGGGGTTGGTACGGGGCAGTTGATTGACCACCATGCGCAGCTCACGCTGTAGTGTTTTCACTGTAGTACCAAAAACATATCAAACCACAATGACAAAACTGTTCTAACTTCTAAAATAAAGGTTGTTAATTTGTTTGAACACAGAGCTCGTTAGTGTACAGGGGAGAGACAGGAAACCATGGTTGTGACTGTGCATGTACTTTGTCACATTACATGTACAGTAGGATCCGTGTGTGTCTGAGTGTATTGGTCATCCTTGTCAGTTTTACCACACTGAGTGGGCAAAGTAGCATGGTCTGTGTGAATGAGGAGTGTTGGTGAGTGGGCGGTCATACTGTACGTGTAACTTGCCAGTTTGTCTCGATGCCTCAGGACGATACTGTGATGCACAGTGGACAGAACAGGTGATTTTTGGAATGAAAATAAAACATGTTACCAGTATATGATACATTAAAATGAAAGGCTTAAAGTAAAATAAATATGTATCTGGATATGTGAAAGCATCGGTTTTATTTTCAACAACAAATCATCAGTTTTATACTGGAAAAAATATGCGCATAAATTTAAATCATTTAACCAAAACGGTGTGAAATACAGGAAAAGATGTGACTGCTGTGACCTTTGCAGGCACAGTGACAAACAGTGTTGTGTTACCAGCTCTTCATTCCAGCTTGTGTGTAGTGTTGGACCTTTGTTCTGGGAAGTGAGTAACGTTTTTTCATGAGTGTGTGAGAAGTAATGTTAATAGCTCATAGCTGCAGCCACTGTCAAGTGCATACCAACAGAGGTGATTGAGTTCTAAAATAAACAAGTATGTGTCTAGATGGATGCAATTTTAAGAATAACAGTTGTCATTTGGTGTTATGATGATGATGATGTCTTTCTGCCTCCACCTCCTCTCTGAGACAACGTGGTGTGGACATGAGGAGGGCCAGAACATCTGTGAACCATGTTTCCATCCATGGGGTGTGTGTGGAGAAAGTGAATAACTACATATACCTTGTTGCTCACGTTGATAAAAAAATTGGACGTACAAAAAACACAGAAGCCCTCTGCAAGTAGGCCCCGCATCCTTTCTAGTTTCTGAAGCTGTGCCATCCTCTATGCTTTAGTGTTCTAGAACAGGGGTTTAGTGGTCGCCAATAGACTCAACAAACTGATCTGCAAGGCCAGTAGCAGTGTGAGTGTGGAGCTTGACTCCTTGGCATGCTGTCCTGGTTACAATGCTGGGCATTTCTTTGCTGGCTGTGACTTGCTAGTTGCAGAGTATATATTCAGCAAAAGGCTGCCAGTATCTTGTGTATATTGTTCATCCCAGATGCGCTTCCAAGCAGTCCTCGGATCCTGACTGCATCGCTGGAAGTGGTTGACATATGTTGTCAAGTGTTGACTGGTTGACAGGTAGGAGAGACGGTGGCTGCAGTGGACATTTTTCAATTTTTACCACTCTTTCACTTCAGCTCTTTGACGGATCAACAACAGCACAAGCAAGAGTAGCCCACAGACCGGTTGTACGAAACCCTTTGTACACTGCCTCCACCTGGCAACAAGGTTCACTGCAGGCAGACTGGAATGGAAAGCAAATATGCTACTGCTGCTGAATCATAAATCTAGCTTAAGTCGTCACTCCTGGAAATGGGTTTCCCACACGTTTCAAGCCCCAATGTATTTCAGAGGTTTCACACTGTGGCTCCATTGACAGTAATAACCCACACGTTTTATCACACCTTTATTACATGACGGAAAACATCTTCACAAAACTAAAACAGATCAATTTACTTCTTTTTAATCACTTCAAACGAGAGTTTATATACTGAAGAATAAATATTTACCTAAACGTCATCTCTAAATGTAGAGACATGTCAAAAACTTTATTTTAAGAGTATTATATTCTGTTTTTGAACAGAATATAATACTGATATATAATATAGAATATAGAATATAATACTGAGATATTTTCATATACTCAGTGTATTTTTTTTAAAAACTGTTCATCTGTTTCTTTTTACTGATTCTTGACAGTTTCATAAATCAGACTTTAAACATGTTTGCTACAGTCACAGTTTTAATGTATTAAACTCATAAGCCAAGAGAAAACCATATTATAAAGTTATTTTGTTTCAAACTTTAAAACTTAACACATGCATGCTGTCAGTGCTCTGTACTTGATAATAGCGAACAGAAGCTAGGCTGCATCACAGTTAAGGGGGAGGCGTGTGGAGGCTCTGCTTCCTGTGCAATACTCAACCATAACCAGTACAACCTAACACCATGGCAGGACTTGACATGAAATGTGTGAAAAATGCATTTAGAGTCGTTTGAAATGTTAAAGTTAATAAAGTCACAGAAGCGTCACCTTCCTCTTACACTTTTTCACTTCTTCTGTGACCTTGCACTGGTTAGAGTGATGCAGGGAAGAAAAAAAGAGGCATCTTGTTCCACTACAGTAGCAGTAACATACTGAACTGAGTCCCCCTCATTTATTGGACAATGGCAGGATGGTGTGCTACCAGTTCAAAATTAGCAGAAATTGGGAGATTTAACACAGCAATGACCCTAAACATAGAAGTAAATCTACTCTAGTATATCTCCCAACCATACACTCTGAATGAAAAATGAATGCAGCCTCCAGATATGAACAGTTAAACTAACTCAAAGTTCTTTTAATGACACATCTGGTTGTGGAAAGGAATAGAAGTCTATGAGAAAATGACCCTTCTTTTCTTTTTCTATAACCTCCATATAACAATTTCCTTATTAGTCTCAATTGCTAGTTTCTGGTCTTGTTTGTGATATGGTCACAATACTGGTCAGTTAAATTGAGACTTCATAACCGGACTTAACAAATCGATACGTGAAGTCATGGTGGCTACATATATCTTTGTTGGAAGCATAGACTGTATACAAAGACAATTCTCCATTTGGAGTAGCCCAGTCAGAACCTTAGGCTAGGGTTTCATTTCAGGTTGTGTTGGATTCGTAGTGGCATTGAACACAAGTGCTTCACTTTTACTATATTCAGTTGAGCATGTGATCTATGGAGCTCTGTGCTAAAAACATAAAAATAAACCATAATAAATATTTATTTTTTTTCTTTGTTTTTTTTTTTTTAAACCATGTTATCAAGGAATTGTGTGTTCTGGTAATGCATTTTGTGGAAACTTTGGGAAACTGTGCTTGACAGTAGTCATGTTAGTGTAAATCATTACCACAGGAGTCAAATATCTGAGTGGGAAGAGTGATCCATAGCGCTGGTGTTTTACAGCAAAGAGTCTCCTTGGAGCGGTCTTTTCTCAGGTGTCTCCATAGCTTTCCCTACAATCTTTACCCAATTGCAGTTTTATCTTCTATTCTCATTTCTCCTCCTCCTTTCTGATTCCTTATTGTCAGGCAGCGTTTTTCCCTATTCTCTCCTGTTCCCCAGAAGGTGTATGTGCTTGTTTGTGTGTGTGTTTCTTTCTAATCACTGCAGGCCTGCTTCTCCTGGGGCCACTCAGTCTGTTCATAGAGCCGGCAGCCACTTGCTGCATTTGCGCCAGATTTCATTTGGAACTCTGGACCACGCTCGCTTTGTTTTCCCTGTCAGTTAGAAAAAGCATCCGTCAGAGTGGTGTGGAAGCTCCCAGAGGGAGACAATTTATTCCTCTGTGGCTGGAAAATACAAAACTAGAGGTATCTGGGGCTTTTATATGTGATGACTAGGGACGAACCTGTATATTGTGTTGGTGTAGATGCTGTTCGCTATGAGAACTTATTTTTTTCTCTCTATAGTTAGCTAGCAGAAGATTGGTTGGACACTAGGGAAGACATTAAGAAAATGCTTAAAAGATTGTCTGAATTATTTAGCAGTTTATTTCAGTTACTATAATAATTGTATAAATGGAAAATTAATAAGCCGAAGATTGATATTGACCAGCTAATATCAGCCACTCTGTTATCTGCGTAGGACCCAAGCAGATAACTTAAATACAACCACTGTTACAATGTCTGCGTTTATACCATAGATGATGTTACCTTGTAACCTCTGAAGATTTCTGATTAGTCGTCTCTCTGGGTTTATATTTGAGGGAACACTGTTGGAGTAAGGGAGTGAATGTCTCTTTTTAGTTTCTAAGACAGAGCCTGAAGCCACAGCTCTATCTATCATTTATCCATACACCCTAAGACCTGCTCTCTGTTTGGACAAAGCCGATGCAGTATTTATTAATAGAAATGTTAAGGTGGCTTTCTTTGGCTGCATCAGCAAAAAGCAAGGCCGTTAGGTGTGCCGTTGAGTGTGTGCACAGAATATTGTAGTAGAGTGCCTATGCAGGTATTTTCTGTTAAGTTGCATGTATTGTGAAGACTTCATCTACTGGTGTCATTATACTTTTAACTGCTGCATGGTCTTTCCAAATAACTGCCTGGGTTTAGTATTGATCACCTCCTCCCATTCTGTCCCTCTACCTAGCTATGTTTTTGTGACCACTTAATGTTTTCTGCTCACCTATGCAGAACTAAATATTGAACTGTTCTGTAAAGCCTGCCTATGCCCATGTGTCGTTACACGTGCAGTGATGCAGACAGCACTGATACCGACTGAGTACTTGAGCAAGGATACAAAAAAAAAGCAAAAAAAAACAGGGCAGGCTGGCGGGCTGTACATAGTGAATAGATGTTATGATCATGTTGGAGTCACTTGTCTTCAAAAGCAAGTCAGAAGCATTTGAACCTTCCATAAAAGCAAGGACACAAGTCATTTCAATGTGTTTGTGCTATGAAGTGGGCGTGGGTTATTAGTTTTCCAGCCTGTAGTTCTCTCGTCTTGGTCAGGTCTCTTTGGACACTTACACATCAAATACTAAGTGTTGTGATGTAAAGCAAAGCTGGCACAAAATAGAGGCATTTCCTCACATCACACTGAGCTCTCCAGGCCTGAATTTGATTTGATTTATTTGTCTTCAGTTTCTAGAGGGAGAGCCAGGATGGACTGAGAACAATAAAAATATAGTTTCATATTTCTACTGCAGTGTTCTTCACTGTGCTCCTGGTTCACTGCAGCATGTTCTCTCCCTGCAGTGCTAACAAATGCTTCATTACAGGTTCACAGGCCCAAGTTTGCTGCGCAGTCCCTTCGCCAACTAGCCTCACAGTATTGCACTCATTCTTCTCATACTCACAGATGGTCTGTAAACCTGACTTGTGTTTGTAGTGAATAGTATCTCTGTGGGAGCTTATGTAGCACTATGCTTTAATATTGGGGATAGACTACAAGTCAGCACAAAGGAACGGAAATGTTGAGCGGGGACATACAACGTGCTGATTCATCTTCATGCTGTAAGTGATAAAAGCAGCCTGGCACTATATGCCTCATGCTGTACAATAGCAGGTAGTGGCAGGTACATAAATGACTTCATGGAGATAATCCACAGCTAATTTATGTTCAGTTACAGCAATGAAAGCATAATGCTCAATCTTATTTTTGCTTTATTTTGTTTTATTGTTACCTGAGTTTGAGCAAAGTGTTTGCGTTGGCTAATGCCAGAGACATAAAATCTTGTACCTACAAGTTACATAGTATAGAAACTACATATAATAATACAAGTGATACTCGAGTGAGAATGAAACTCCTGCAGTAACAGAGAAGCAGATACAAAGTGCAAAAACAGTAACTGACTTTTGCTGGAAATAAAAACCGAGCACCATATATATAGTATCAAAAATGAGGTTTGATAGAATTCAAGTCTTAAAGATTATAACTTGAGTGTGTAACACCCTATATTAGATATTTGCCTCTGAACTGTAATCTATTTAGGCCCAGTCACAGCAGCTGATGATGGGCATGGCTTAAAATTTGACCATTATATGTGGGAAATGTCTGTGTGGACAACAGCTGCAGCTGTCCTAGAATTTAATGACTCCTGACAGCAGGGCTCTCAGTTGCTCTTTTAACTTCTTTTAACTGGGGGGAGGAGGATTTGTATCAGAAGTTTGCTGTATAAATAGGCTATTTATGCAAATTGCCTTAGCCCCCCCCCAGTTGGCAGGCAGTGACCTGCACTGTTTCTGTAATCAAGGGCCCTCTACAGCTTAAGAGAGGAGGCCATTTATTAAATCATAAACTGTCTTTTTGATGATGAGAGCAAAGATGATGCACTAGCATGGATTCACATCTTTAATATGGGTTTGACTTTCATCCTTTGATGAATGTCGTTGAAGAAGAAGAGGAAATTCCATCTGAATCCTCTTTGTAGCCTGGCGGAGAACAAGGTTAGGTTAGTTTTTCTCTCTCTCTGCCTGACTGATCTCCCATGTAGGATATCCCCGGCAGTTCTCGTCTGTTAGCCTGTCTCCCTCTTCCGCAGCCATCTGCTCGGTTCTGTGTGTGTGTTTTCTGCAGCTGTCAACATACTAGACAGGACTATACTGTGCTTTCCAGGCCAGCAATGCCTGCCTGCTTGCCTTGCTCACGTAAGCCCCGTCTCAAGAGGGAATTCACTTAGGCTGGGTGTAGGTGGATTTATGGATGGAAAGCATGAAGAGCTGCCTTTTGTGACTCAATTTTGCATTTTGTTTGGAAAAGACTGGTGTATGAGACCAGCTTAAGAGAGGCTATGTAGACATCTATGTCTGTCATGATAGGCACCATCTCTCTCATTTCAGTCTCAAGTCTCTAACCACAATCTCTCTCCATATTTTAGCATTAGCAGATTTTTGTATCCAGTGCTAAAATAAATGTTTTTTAACTGGTAAATATTTAATTGTTAACTGTTCTAAGCAGAAGAGGATTGATGATTGGAACACTTAATTTCTCTGGAAATCATTTGGCCTGTTTTACATCATGTTTGGGCTGAACATAACATGGAAACCTCTACATTAAGTCTGAGCACTTTAACGAGCAAAAATAAAATTATTATCACTATTTGTAGAAATAACAGTGGAAAAACATCCAACTGTATATAAATAGATGGGTCCATCTATCAATCCGTCAGTTTTCTGCAAAGCTTAGATTGTGGCGGTAGTTCTGGTTCTACCCAGAGTGGTAGGAAGAACTTGAGTAATCCACAACTTGTCACAATAAAATTATTTTTAAACCACATTAGTGTGTTATCTTAGTAAGGCCTCATATAAATACACATAAAAAATCTGTAATTTCTTTATATTTTGTGTGTCTGAAAGCAGAAAAATATTGTCTAATATCATCAAATATTGGTATCGGTGACAAAAATCGTGGTTTGGGCAGCCTGTATTTGAAACTAGCTGTGGGACTCACTGAGCAACTCACAGTAAGATACTATGATGATACTTTGCAACAGCAGTGGTATCACGAGACAGTTATTGTGTGATAGTCAGTATAGGCCCAAAGGTTATTGTAATACATCACAGTATTTGTTTAAAAAATAAATAAAAAAAGGCAAAAAGTACTAATTATGTATTTATTTGATACATTATCTGTGTTTGTGTGCATTACCATTGTCTTTCAGCTCTAATATATGAATTTAGTTAATTACCTCTGTGATTAGCTTCCCATGCTGTTTGCTATTTGCCACTGAGAGTTTCTTCTTCACCATGGGTTGCTTAATTTAATTTGATCACCATCAGGGGTTATGAAATATTTCTTCATACATTTTTTTTTTTGTTTTGTGAAAATGACAAGGAAATTTGCCTCGAGTCCTTGTTTGTTTAAACAGAGACCTCCATATTGTCACAGCAATGTATTTAATAAGTATTGCACAAGGAAACCATAAGACATATTCCTGTATCAATAGTCTGCCCGGCCACTGTTGTAAACATGCATTTGGAAAACGCATAACTATTGATGCTTCAGGCAGTGTTGAGATCACCTGAAACACTGCATCAGAAAAGCAAGGGGCTGCGTTGGTGTGGGTGTGTTGCTGCTTGCTACAGGGTACCACTGAAAAGATAAAATACAAACTAAGAAGTCTGTTTTGTTTGTTCATAATGCACATTGATTCCTTTGTTTCAAATGTACTTGGCATAAGCAGGAATGTTATCAGGAGCATATTAGAGTTTGAAGGTTGTAGACAGCAATCATAGTAAATACTTCCAGGTTTCATCATACCCACAGTTTTTTTTTTTTCCTTTTCTAATCTCACATGTTACAACAAGAGCCAACTGGGAAATGGGACCGTTTTTCTGCAATATCACCTCCTTTTTTTCTTCTTTAACACTCTTTCCCTGTCTGTAGTTTTAATATGCAAAGTGCACCTTGGCCCATTAGTGCAGTAAATCTGAGCCCTCTAACTTGAGCCTGGATGAGTCTGTAGTGTACCGCATTGCTGCAGTCAGCAGCAGCATCCTCTCCAACTGCAGCTCTCTACAGGCATCTCTGAGAGACTGGTGCATTGCTCTACAATCTGCCACAGTCGCACAGTAAAGGTATTTTCTTAATGGGTTCAACATATAATAACGAACTACATAAAACTACAAGTAGAACCTCTGTTCCTTATTTCTGCTCCCATATGTTAATTGGACAAAGCAAAGCATAGTAATTTCTGTTCCACTCTTGTATCACATCAGTTCAATGATGTTTGTTTTGTGAGGTAATGGAGCTTGCAGTTGCTTTACATTAAAATTTGGAGGCTTAACCAGACAGTGTTATCCTGATCTAAACTACAATACCAACTGTCTGAACAACTGTTACATAGCAGGTATGCATGAGTTCTGTGCGATTGTTATGATTGTTACTTTAATTGTGTCTGAGTGGCTCAGATCACTGATGTCTTCAGCATGCATTATATCCCGTCCTTGGTGTTAAAGATTTGATTACTGCTGTAATTTCCTGTCTTCTCATATTGTAATTGACGATGATAACTGTGTGTTGCGATGTAGCACTTTGTCATAGATTTAAAAAATCTGAAATGCTGCATTAATTGTGATGGTTGCTTTAAAGGTTCATTGAATTAGGAATGTCTTGCTCTTGTCTTAATGGGCATTTGGTATTTGCGCTTGTATACAGGTCAGACTCCTAGAATGGAGCATTACTTTCATTAATTTTTGATTGGTTTTGACTGGATTCATTGTTACAGTAAGAGTTATGGCCAGTAAGCTGTGAACGCTGTGATGATGATGATGTGCCTACGTGGAGCTATTGTGCTTTCCCTTTCTAACCATTAAAACAATATGATTTCTGTTTATTGTTGTATTTCATATAAACTCCAAACTACTCTCAAAGAATTCTGAGAATCAGAAAGGTGTTTGCTGTAAAGGTTAGAGTGGAAAAACTGAAAAAACTCTTACTTCTCCACATAGTGCAACATATAATGTACAATAATATAGACTTGAATAATGTTTTTGTCCTAAGCTTGTCAAATATTGTGAAATATAAGACTGCAATAGCATCTGAGTGGCTTTTTACAAATTATCTTTATCTCCGACCTTGCTGGAAAACATAAATGTTGATGATCATCTTACCTGCAACATGTATTTATTGGCTGTCAATCTGAGTCAATCAAAATACACCAAATCGTATTTGGAGCAAATGATTTGACTTATTGTTTTGCACACAACCCACTGTGTCCTCCGATTCACATCAGTGAAAGATGATGATCCACAAGGACTTTGCTGTGCTGTTTAGTAAATCTACTGTCATGCGTTTTGCCCATCAGGGTCATGCCATCGTCATCATCATCCGATAGCAGGAATGACCTATGATCCATTGTGTCATGATTGAAATGAATGGGCAGGGAGCGTTAAAGGCGTCCTTGTGAACATGGGACATGTATTCGCTGCCTGGGAAATTGATGGGAGGAGAAAGTCACCTTCACGTTATCATTACGATGCCCGTTACGAGCTATGAGTCACGTGAGTGCAGCCACTGGTGAAATAGGGTAACGTGAGGTTCTCCGCTCACAGCTCTGTCAGGGTGACATAGATGCTTCCTCCTCTATCCCCCTTATATCCCCCACAAAAAACTGGGTTAAAACATCAGAGTCCTGCTCCTCTTCTTCACAGACTATGATGTCAATGTGAAATACTTTCTTGCTTTTAACTTATGGTAATTGCTGTTAATTTCATGTGTGTATATATAACAACCCACCCAGCCTTTGCCCAGTTCGCTTTTTACAGACCTCTTTACAGCAATAGCCTGCTTTTCCGACAGACATCTGAATTATTCATAGAATCAAGTTGCTCTAAGCAGTGAATCAGCTGTGGTTTGCTGTAGAGAACACTCAAATGTACAGTACGCAGCAGGTTGATGAACTAAGGAGTTGGTGTGTGCATCTCGTTTTCTCAGCCTTAGTTTTCACTGTATTTTATAGAAGGACTGGGAGCATTTAATTATCCTGCTGTATGAACTGGTCATTTCCTGGTTACTCAAGATCTCTGTTACGATATTTACTTTGTATCACTGAGCTGGAGGAAACTAAAGAGGTTAAATTGGTCTGGTGGTTTATTCATTCAGCTCATGTCTACAGAATGAGGACATGACTCCATCTAGTGGTGTAGTTGAGAAGAAACCCTGTGGAAATTGGAGAAGGTGTCAGGCTTACCCAGCTACTCTTGTTAAGATTCATGTTTTACCTTAATACAGGATGTTTTCTGGGTTTGGTTTCAAAGTGTAAGCAAAAGTGATATGAAGTGGCATATTTACTTGGCATGGGATAGTTTAGGCAAACTGGATCTGGAGAGGTGTTTATTCGTGACTACGTTTTACCACCGATACGCCAACGAGCTTCAGCGCTCAACTGAGGTACTAATTGGATCATTCAAGGTCATTATCCAGTTATACGTGCTGCTGCTGTTCTGGGAGGGCTTGTGTCCCTTTGTTTAATTAACCTTTTTCCTCCTGATTCTGTCAGGGGTGTGTGGTTTAAGATAAAAATCAATTTGACTTCATACAGTCTTTTAATGTGGGTGGTCATACAAGTGTAATAGGCTTCTGTAGCTGGAAATGTGGCGGTGAATGTGACATGTTGTGGCTTATGTGTTTTATTCAGTCTACACAACCCAAGCATGTGATTCTTATATTCAGCTATTCAGGGGAAAATAAAATAAACTGCAGTGTTGCAGTTAGGGATGGTATTCAAGAACCAGTCACAGTTAAAAACTAGCACCAAACTCTATAGTCCATCAGATTTGTATGCCACAGCGCACATCAGTTCCTTTTATCATTGTTGGCATGTTTCTCCGACAGTGACAGGCAAAACAATAACATCAAACTCACGGCAGTGGAGCTATTGCACATTTGAGTCACATGCAACTCTTTTCTTTTCTGTTCTGTTTCTTTACTGTGTTCAGACACGGAGATAACAAAAGACTTGTATTGAGGCTGAAAAACTGTCTAGGCCATCTTTTTTTTTTTTCCATATAGATAACTGGTCTTTAAGGGAGCTGATTAAGAATAAGGCCAGTTACTGGCATTAGTATCTCTAGAAGAGTTTCAGTATTGTAGTTCATTTTCTGATTAGAAAACCTAAATTTTTCTGAATTGTGTGCTTCAAAATAAACATGCAACGGATATCCGAAACATTTGAATTGCTAAGATGAAGCCTCAGTCTCATTCTGACTTAATGGCAAGTAATGGCTTTACAGTTAAATGAGGGTGGGATTTTATTTATTTATTTATGTTTATTCATTTTTTAAAATTACTATTCTAATGTTGACGAAAAGCCTGTCAATAACTGATGCACATGCTTGCTCTCTTTCACAGGCACTGAGAAGTGATAGACCCTGTGGTCCCTGTGAAAGAACTCCACCCCCGGCAGGTTGGCCACATCCCCCCTCCCTCCTGCCTCCATGTATCCTGAATCTACCACAGACTCCCCCGCTCGCCTCTCCCTTCGACAGACTGGCTCACCGGGCATGATCTACAGGTAAGCTGATGGATGCGTACACTTACAGACAGATGCAAACAAATGTTGTCACGTGTAAGTTCATGTATGTCAGTCAAATTAAGTGTGTGAATTAGTATAGATATTATAAATGAAAGATTTACCTGTGGACATTTAATCATATTCCCTCAGATAAACTGTGACATCACCTATATGTTTGTGAAGCCTCAGGATGAGCGGTTTCACCCTTGCCATCTGGCTATTTTAAAATCAGGTGTGATGGAGGGGGGCGGAGCTGAGAGTCAAACTGCTTGCTCATTTTCTTACAATTTGTTAATCGCAAGTGAGCTAAAGCTTGGGTAATTTTTCTTTCTGACACTAAGAATGCACAGTTTTACCAAAATAGACAGTGTTTCAGTTGGTATGACCCAAATTGAGTCACTTCAATAGGACTGGGAATCTTTTTGCAAACACCGATATACCCTACGGTGGTTATTAGAAAAAAATGCAGGTTTAAGGCACTTGCGCTTTCTTTAAAATCTGTAACCTGTGTTGTTGTGATTGAGAAAGTAAAACACAGACAGCAAAAGAATGAATAAACTGCAAATGGGAGTAAGTACACAAACTGTCCCCCATTACATGGGCATGTACACAGTTACCAGTATTTTCAGTTGTGGTCAGAAGTTTACGTACACTCATCATGGACATGAATGAGGTTTAATGATTTCTTTGAACTGTGCTCTTCCGAAGGTGGAATGAGTATACAGCATACATTTTAAATTGACTTTAAAAAGCAAGACTTAGGTGCAAGTTTGAAATTATTTTGGATTTTAATTTAATCTAGCCACCAACGAGCTTCTAGCACATTTCTGGCTGCCTACACTCAGCAAGCTAACATTAACCATCTGGAGTGGCCTTCACAAAGCCCAAAGCTCAGTCCTATTGAATATTTGTGGACTACAAATACTACTACTGGGGTGGCTGCAGCTCAGGTGGTAGAGCAACTAATCAGAAGCTTGGTGTTTCAATCCCCGTCTGTAGTAATTTTAATGTAAAAATCTACGTTCTGCTAATGGAGAGATGCCAAACTGTCTTTCATTGTTTTTGTAACAGTGACAATACAGATCTATTCTATTCTATTTTATTTTGTTCTATTCTAATGGACTAATGTGTGCGTTATCATGTACTATGAAACTTCTCCAGCAAGTGGCGCCAAATACTCAACCACTTCATTTGTTCATTTTCCTTCATCAATTCTCTGTGTGCATTTCACATTGCATTCCTTATGAACTGATAGGATGCAGGAGCTGTAATATTCTGCGATCTGCACAGCACAGAAATTAAAGAGCAGTTTTTGGCTTCATATAATGGAACAGTGGAAGTGGATGACAAGAAATCTTTACCTACCATTTTTGTCTTTACTGAGTTTATCTGTGGCCTCTAACTAGCGCAGCTGTGCCTTTGAGTTTTTCACCTGTACTTGCTCACATGATGATTGTTTTATGTTTTGTCCTCGAACTTGCATAAATAACGTCAACTTATTTGAGTGTTATACATTGTCTGCGTACATATCCTCATTGAGCCTACATATAGAACAAGCAAGGTATTGGGAAAGCTCCTTATAATGCAGTATTTTATTTTTCTCCCTCATAACTTTTCCTTATGTTGTTCCCTCTCTGCTAACACTCGACACCATCTTAGTGTCTGCATCTAACTCTTTGCCACTACTAACACTACTTTCCTTTCCTGCTTTTATTAACTAAAGCTTTCCTTTTTCCTCTTTTCCCTTGATATCTTCAGCGCTCGTTATGGGAGCCCCAAACGACAGCTGCAGTTCTACAGGTATCTTTCTGTCTCTGACATTATTTTATTCTCTTATGTGTGTAGTGTAAATGGGTTTTTTTTCTTAGTTTACTATAATATTAACCTTGCTGCAGAGACTTGCTGTTCTGACATTTAAAACCATACATCCATCCTCTGCAGCATAGATAACACTTATCATCTACTATTTAGCTGGCAGTGCACTATCCAGCTTAAACCTGATAAGGGGGGATGTTGGATTTCTTTGCAAGGTTGCACATAAAACCTTTGAATCAACAATAATGGTCTGAGTTTTAATCTTTTTTTCTTTTCTTTTTTTTTCTCAGCAATGACACCAACAGTCTTACTTCTCAAGCTTCAACATACAATTACGAAGTTTGTTTTACTGCTTTTTTTTTTTTTTAATACTTTTGCAC
>VUQG01004882.1:46523-63652 GCA_015106755.1 Etia nguti
ATTTTACTAATTTTTTTTTTTTTTTTTTTTTTTTTTTTAAGACTTTGTGCACAACATAAGAACGTTTTTCCATCCATTCTCTTCAACCTATTTTGGACCCTTGAAAGTGAAACCTCATGTGTTTTTTAGAGTAAGACACATTTCTATCAATGCTATAAATGCAGAGATGTTGGTATTTGGTACTCACTCCATCAGTAGTGAGGTTTTAGATGGTCAGTCTTTAGGCTGCTTTAGTGTAGGATCATATTTTATGGTCTCATATCAGGCCATATTCTGCTGATCCAGTTATAAAAACCCCTGACTATGTGGATGTGCTTGTAATGAGCTCACTATCGGATTTTTATCTTGGCGCCTTCTACATTTCTGTCCTTTTAAAGTGCAAACGGTCCCTCTAGCTGCTCCCCTGGCCTATGTGAGGGTTATTGATTAAGCCCCCCCCCAATCTTCATTTGTCGATCACTCTGACAGCCAAACGGCCTTATGCTGGGAAGGAAAGTTTTATTCCTGTCAGTAATCTCAACATTGTAGCACACAAACTGCAAGACTGGAACCATGATGGATAGTACATCTTCTACAGTGGTACAGATGTGCTCTGCAACTTTTATTGCTGGAACCCAGGTCACTGAATGGTTTAATGGAAATAATGTGACTTTCATAGTCACAGTTAAGATTTGAGATTTTGGACCAATATCTAAGTCTTCATCGCTGTCATCAAAGCATCAAATTAGGGCATATCCTTTGGCACTCCATCCTTTCAGCAGAGCTCCAGAGACTTGAAGAGGCAATGCCAAGGTACATTAAAACTGTTGTGGCGGCATTTGGGACGCCTCACTGAGAAATTTATGCTGGGGGTTCCTTTAATTGCCACATTTCTGTAGTCATATAGTAGCAGTTCTGCTACACACAATTGATGCCGTTGATTAATATAGCTGTTAAAAACTTCCTTATATCCACTGGTGCACGACTGCTCTGTTTTAATGTGTCAACATTTTCTTCATTTCAAGCACAAGCTCTACTTTGTCCATACTGTTTGCATCTACTATATGACTCAGCCGGTCCAGAGCTGGACTATGATTATATACTGAACATACCTTTTAGTTAATGCAGCAAAACTGAAAAAGACCTGTCTTGTTTTAAACCATTTGACAGTTTTTAGGGGACTTAGTGCTTTCCTGGTAAAGCTAAAGATGGTTGACTGCTGTTTTCTCTTAAAAAGAAAAAAAGCAACAGAAATTGTAAATGTATAGCAAATGTTTAATTTAAGCATGCATTACAGACGTTCTAATTATATGTGCTATTCGGATTTGTAACTTGAGTTCACTGATTTTTTTTCAGTGAATTTTCAGTGAACTTTTTAGTTTGGTAAATGAAGTTGGATAATGGTGTTACTTGTAAGATCCTTTCAAATGATACATCTTTGCATATGAAAAATGACAACATACATCCCATCCCCGGGGGGCTTCACGTTTAAAGAACCCAGACACAATTATACATCTTCAGTGGTGTCACTCATCTTATCTTTCGAGTCATTATACCAAAGTAGCTCAGCAGATAGATGGGTTCATAGTTGCTTGTTCAGAAAAATGATGTGTGAATAGAATGCATCCAGAGGCATTTCCATATTTTCCAGCATATTGATGTGGATTACTTAATTTTGCCACAAATGTGTGCATTAAAATTGAATTCTAGACCTAAAATTTCATGCAGGTAAACAAGATTTTTGTTCCTCTGTACTTTGTAAGGCAGACACAGATACTCTTGTTTAGTTCTGTGTGCAGGCGGTCATTATAGTGTAGCACCCTCTAATTTTGCCTTTGGACTCAGCACAAGGCTACTGAGATGTAGAGAGATGCTGCAAGGGTCCTTAACTGGTGTGGTTTTCATAAAGCCTTTGTTAGAGAGTACTTGAACATGCTCGGTGGTTTGTTCTTTTCTGTGCATACACATATAGTCTGTGTTTGCTTGACACTGTGTGTGCTTTTTGTGTGTGTGTGTGTGTGTGTGTATTTATGTTTCTTGTGCGCGCAACACTCAGCCACTCATTACTGTCCAGCTCTTAGTATTCTTTCCTGTGGAACAACAATCAGAGGCTTTTAGTGCAAAAGCTTTGGTGAATAATTCAGGGCTGATATTATTTGCTGCGGTGAGCAGAAACAAGACGGGCCACTAAACGGCATAAATGGATTTCTTCTATGAGATCTCACAGGGAGGGGAGGAGGAGAGGTGTTGGTTGCAGTGATAGACGATGGTCCAAATGGTGAGGGGAGGGATGCACTCGCTTATTCACTAATTGGTTTAGACGTTTCCTAGTAAGACACTCCCAGTTTGGGTGGACCTGCTCCATCGCTGTCTGCAGTGTGTGTTTATAAGAGCAGACTGGCACTCCATAACCTCGCTCATGAGCCGACCTTCAAGAAATCGGGTGAGTTTGAGGAAAGATTTGCACTCATGATCACATGAGAAGTGTGCTTGTTTGCGTGTGTGTTCTGTGTGTGTGTGTGTGTGTGAGGGGTTCGGGACTGAAGAGTGTGTGAGTGTGTGGATGCATGCTGCCTAGCCTGAAGTGCCTTCCTATATTTATGTCTTCTGTCTTTGTGTGAGGAAACCAGTAGTTTAGGGGAAGAGCCTGAGATATCATAATGGTGTCAACAGTTTGACAAAAAAAACTATATCAACATCTCACTTACTGTTGATTTTGAGTTTGTCGATGATTAGTTGGTTTTGAGTTTGTTGTATATGGTGTGAGATTATTGCTTAAAAATGTTTAATTTTAGAATGAGGTTTGGTTCTTTGCAGCAAAGTGTGTGCAGATGCAAGGAAGCTACTCTCCAAGTGTATTTGTCAGTATGATTTTGTAGGGGTAACAAAGAAAATACAATAACTTAGACAGAATGTAGTTAAGGATACAGAAAAGACCGGTTTGTAGTGTTCTAGGTTTTATTTAGTGTTTATTTATTTGTCTTATTAAATGTCATTAAATGACACTTTTTTAGCCTTTTTTAAAAATCTGTTTTTCAGCACCCATTTATTTACCACGTTGCTGTTTTGTGTATATTTAGTGTTGTTTCCTGCTTTCAGACCTATGTAGCAATAATGTTCATATAAAATTTCAGTCTGACAATGTGATACATGGCTTTTACTGAGAAAAACGGCTTTGTGGTCATTGCTGACTGGTGCATTTGGAATTAAGTTACATTCTTGTAGTGATAGTGGACTTGATGCAGTGCTGCCCCCTGTTGATTAATTTCAGCACAATATTTTTCTTTAAGATCTGAATGATGCAGCAGTTGAATGGAGGATGAGGAGGGAGGACTGTGTATTTCCAAGGGGAGCAGAGTTGCCTTAAACTAATCTCAAGCACCTTCATTGAATCCCAGCCTTATATTAAGGATCTGTGGCATGTGCATATTCTGCAGTTGTTTCAAGTTTGTTTGTTTTTTTTACATTCTATTCCAGTCCTGATCTGCTGCTTACACCTATTTGAGGGATGTGCTCAACTTTATTGTGGGCTACTCATAAAGCTTGGCTCTCCTTAATAGTCTTATGAGAAGTTAGAGAAGGAATGTGCCCCCTCCTGTTGCTTGGTGCATGTTTAAATGCTTCCTAGTTTGCAGAGAGCATGTGCCCTCTTGCGTCCTGCTCCTTAATCACCAGCAAGTCACCTGAATGTTCCCTGTGTAACCCTGCCATTGTAAACCTGTCAGGGGAGGGTGGTGCTGGCTATGTTGTGCGACTCTGATTACAGGATGCATGGCCGTGTGCTGCCCCAAGCAGGAGTTCTGTTTTTTTTTTTTATGGGAGCAGGTGCTATTTAAGGAGGTGGCTGTCCCCTGTCGGCCCTTGCCAGCTTCATCCGTGTCACTACTTTATTCCTCTCTGCACGAGTTGCCTCAGCATCAGAAGGAGGCAGCGAAGGAGGGAGGGGTGGCATGTTTGCGGGAGGGTACGCCGGTGGCCCCCGGGGGGCTCCCGGCAAGCGCAAGTCCAGTTACTGTCCTCCTGAAAACCTGCAGATCACCAAACCGCCAGCGCCAGGCAGCGGTGTTCGGAAGAGCAGCAGCAGCGGCAGTGGCAAGATGCTGTCTATGTCATACAGCGAGAGCATCCGGAGCGGGATCAACCGCTACCACTCAGACCAGGGGCTGAATCAGCCACCGGCCAGGCCCACTGACCAGGCCGAGCTGCAGAGACTCCGGGAACAGAGGGTCGCCGCTCAGATTAAGAACATGGAAGACTTCCTGAAGATGAATGGCCTTGCCCTGGAGGAGTGTGTGTCCTATCAGACAGGCATGAAGTACAGGTAAGAGAGAAGCAGAGCTTGAGAGGGACTGAGATACTCACCAGACTGGGACAGTGGTGGGTGCTGAGAAGCTGCAGGTAAGAGCAGCTTTGCAGCTGGAATAGACAGATCAGGTGTGTGTGTGTGTGTGAGTGTGTGTATGAACTTATAGTTGCTTGTGCTTCTGTCACAGTTTTTTTTTTTTAACTAGACAAATGAATTTCTGTCACCACAAATGTATATGCCTTTAGAAAGTGTTTATCTGCCTCTTCTTTGTTAGTATCAGCACAGTGTTGCTGTGTCCTCTGGTCAGGCTGCATTCATGCAAAGGTCCTGGGGCTCAGGTTTTATTTTAATCATCTAGGTCGGTGGCATATTTGCCCAACTACATGGGAAGGACAGACTGCTCCGTAAGGAGTTACCTGCCCCCTTAAAATCTCGCTCAGACTTCCTTTTCCTTTCCCCTTGATCACATATATTTTGCCGCCTTCTTCTGCTAATCCTTCCTGGTGACTGTGCAGAGAACTGCCTCACAAGCCAAACATAAATAAGTAACTACTTCAAGTGTTCAAAGTTACCTGGAGTTGCCAATTCTGCCCTTTTTAATATTTGATTTGATATTGTGTATTTTTTGGGCTTGGGTAAAATGTTTTAAATTGCAGGTTTAAATGTTTATAGAGTAATAATATTTAATATATAAGTGACAAATGCCTTTTTGGCATGAGGACAACAATCTGTGCCAAAATTTCATGATTTCAAATTCAATTTAAAGTTTCTATGATGTCCCTAATCGAAACAATTTAAACCTTAAAATCCATCCTACATCACAAAAGCTTTAAATATTGATATATATCACATCATGCAAAATATTATCAGATTATCAACAATACTGTATGTAGGCCTTGTAACACAAATATTGATATTTGTCACTGTCGGTGCACAGAGCTAAAAGCCGTAACAGGGAGACAGAAAAAGAAATACAGTTTGAACCATTCGCTCCTTTTGTTCATGCCATCTGCAGAGTGACAGAAAACTATTTTCTGGACTGTTGGGCTAACAACAGCCGGTTTAGCGGCTGTTGTGTTGGCTAATATGGGCTGTTAAGCTGATGATGTTATTGTCGCAGACATGGATGGGTTTCATCACACTCAGGCATGGCTGCTGTTGTTTTTGACTCAGACCAGTGACTATGGCTGGCTGCTGTTACCGTGCCTGGGGTGAGCAGGTTTTATTGTCATCTTCAGGTAGTATTGTATGTCACCATATCTGGCATGTTACCTTGCCTGTAGTTACCTCCGTGTTGTGTAAAACTCAGTCACTGATCCATGACAGGCTTAGCCGCAGCTTTGCGAGGGTACATGTAGAAAGGGAGTTTAGTCATGCAGATGGCGTGTGCGATTCTTTGAGTATCGGGATTAAAGAACATCGGTACTGACTGTAAGTTGTAGCATTACTACATTAGTTGTTGTTTTTATTTATTTATATTTTTCTTGTGTGCAGTCCAGTAGTCTTGAAATAAATCTGTGATTTATTTATTTGTGCGGTTGTATTGAATCAATATGAATGGTTAAACAGGATCTCAGTAGACAGAGGAAATCCTGCCAGAATACTGTGTTTCTTGTACTGTGATCTCCTGCAATTCCTGTAATTAGGAGTGTAATTGGGTCAGCAAGTACACACAACCTCTGACTCAAACTCATCATTATTTCAGGTGTGTGGTCGAAAGGCGGGCCAGCATTGCTACTGCATCACACTTAAACTGTTCTTACTCTTAACTTTCTGACATCTGTTCACACGAACCTCCTTCATGCAGTCGAACGCTAATGAAGGATGGATTGTTTTTCATCACAAGACAAGTGTGGGGTTATTTGTTAAATTAATTTAGAGCTGGGAAAAAACATCTATGGTCTTCATGAATAGTCTATTAATGTTCAAATATCCTTACTGACAGTAATAAACTACTGTTCATCCTGATTATGGGGATTTCCTTAAAGTTGTCAATATTGTGCATTTCAACTTAAGGAAAAGGGTTACTCCATTTCCATTATGTTGCCCTTGAAACAAAATACTACCACTCAGCAGGCCCATTTGGACACCGGAAAACTTTCCCTAGTGTTCATGTCCTCGGACTGAGAGCCAGCCAGTGGGTAAAGGAGCCAGCTTGAGTTCAGTGAGGCGAGACAGGAAGCCTGTGTATACTGAGCTATATGGAGGTTCGCTGGATGAGTATAGATTTCTGGAGTGACTTAATACTAATGGACATGGTAATGACATCCACTGGGGGTTCATACCTGAGAGTAACTGTTTCTTGATGTACAGTAAACCTTTCTGATTTGATATGGAGGATAATTTTTTTCACCTTTTTTGTTATGAATTAAAACAGTTTGATTGAATTGGTTGGATAAAAATGCTGCACTACATGTTAGTTTTATTAATGCCGCATTAAACAATTTTTGACCACCAGAGGGCAGAATGACATCAAAGCTGATAAAAGTGTATAGCTGATGCATGTAAGGTCAACACTGTATAAAAAGTAGGCAATGCCGTAGCAGACACTTCCCTCTGTATAGATTTGTCAGAATTAAAATTTCTTAGCTGAATGTTTGTGTCTACTGTCTCTTTGACATTTATAAGCGTTTTTCAAACTTCAATCTCCCACTTATCTATTTTTTTTTTCTACCAGCTACTGTGGTCAGATAGACTAAAGCCACACTAAGTCAACCACTTCAGCGGTAATGCAGTGCAATTCTAAAATAAAGGGGGAAAAATGCAGCTTCAGTAATGAGCAGTTTAAGTGTTTGGTTTAAAAATAATCACTATGCGACTCTTTTAATTTGAGCATTGCAGATGTTTTTTGAGAGGAAAAAATCAACAATTTCATTTTTGTGTATATTCCTTCAAATTCCTCCCATCATTGGAAAAAACTGAAGAGTAGATCTCGCTGTAGTCACTCCTGTCCCCTTCAGTCATGCGAAAACAGTCTGTTAGGTGTTTTGTTCATAACAACAGATACCCACTAGGTGGTGGAGATGTTCCACTTTCATAGTGAAGTTGAACAGTAGCACAGATGCCTCCCATTGCACTTGATGTTATAATGCAGTCACCGAGCACAGTGGGAGCGTCACTCTTTGCATTCCTACACTGCTGAGCATTATGTCCAGCTAATGTCTATGTAAAAAATCTTTATGCGTAGCCTGGTATTAAAACCAGAACAACAGATAACTAAAGCAATTAAAAAAGCCAGCCTGTGATGAGGTATATCACAGTGCTGGCGGTGTAGAGAACTGTTTTTTATTTTAATGTCTTTTCTTTTGCCTCAAAGCATTATAAAACATTTATTTTTGATATCCAAACATTTGTGTCTCATTCTTAACCCACACACAATCCACCAGTCTTTTTCTCACTCATTTTCCTCTCATGCGCACGCACAAACCTTTTTGGTGATGAAAAGGCAAATCTGCACAGAGGCAGTCTAAACACTTATTTTTGTTCTCAATTTCAGGGCATTGCAGCATGTGTATCAGCCCGGGCATCTGTGACGTTTTTCTTCAGGCAATCCCCTGCTCAAGTTCTAAATTTAGCAACAGCCTCGTATCCACAGCTGCAGCTGGAGGGAGATGAACAGGCTGAAGATTAACCTGTTCATCAACTGTTTTACCTCAGGCACGCTGCCTCACAGACTCGATCCTTTGATGAGGGTCGTGCTACAGTCACTGGGATAGGAGATGTTGTTTCAGTACTTGGAGTGATATGGATTTGGTTTCTATTAGTAACCTCTCCAGTTCCTCTTTGAGCTATCCCCAGCTAGCCTAGTCTGACAGCTTGTCAAAATGTTCTAGTCAGAGATATAGCGTGGGCACAAGAGGTGAGAATGCCGGGGATTACACAATTCTTTTTTGCTTTTATTCGTGTTATATTTTCATTTAATAGTCATTTATAGCAGCATAAGTCAGCTAAAGACCATGACTTGTGACATGTTAGTACATGATGTTTTTTTGAATATCTGGTATTGAAAGTTCTTCATTTAACAATACCACACTGCAACACAGTAAGGTCATCATATGGATTTACAGCATTGCAACTATCTAGTATGTAGGCTGTGGTAGATAATTATTCTTCTGTCTGCTAATAACTGATTTTCAGCTTTATCAGTATAGATCTAACACAGCTAACCAGCTGTTATTCAAAGACTTTATGTTGTGCATAAATCACTCAGTGAGCCACTTTTATAGAATTACGAGCAGAATAAAAAGTTACCTCTATCACTAAAGGGAACAGCTGTGACCTAGGATATGGACTGTGACCACTAATTGAAAGGTCAGTGGGTCAATCCCCAGGTGTTCAGTCTGAATGTCAACGCGTCCTCAAAATATTGAAGCCCCTCTTGTCAGTTGTTTGCGAGTGTGTGTGGTGTGAGAATAGAAGATAGTCCTGTGTGAATGTGGCTTGCTGCGTAAAACACTGTAGAATAGCTCTGTATAAAAGCTGTCAGTTTACCGATTACTTTTGGTGTTAGTTTAAACTTTGATATTTGTTAAGAGCAGCATTACATTAAGTATGTGCAAGCCTTCTCATTACCCAGGCGGACAATATTACTTTTATACAGCACCTCTAGCTATTCATTATTTGTTGGAACATGTTTTGAATTGTTATTACAAGCAGGATTATTTTGACTGATTTTTTTCTAGTTGAGTACTCTTTCATTCCTAATAACACCGCCCCTGTTACTGTTACTATTCTGCAATTTAAATGGTAGGAACCGCCTGATATCTGTGGCCCTCCTCCATCATACTTAGCTGGAAACATTGCAAATGTGTTGTTTTTAATATTTAGTGATCATGCTTCTCACCTCCGTTCACATTGTTCTTTCTCGGCTATTTTTGTGTCATAACTATCTCAGGAAAAATGTTTTTGCATTTGTGTTAAAGCTGCCAGGGATTAGTAAAAACCCAGTAGTGACACGAGATAGTCCTCATGGTTTTAGACACTTTAGGATCATGATGTAGTCATTTTGCATCCTTTTAAAAGTTGAGAACAATATTTAGCACACATATCCTAAACTGTTGGATTTCAGATCTAAATAAAATGTTCTCATAGGACCACAACCGTTTCTTCCTGGTCTTTAAATCTCTCATTGCATTTCATAATAAGCTGGATCAGAGTTAATTTCCTTGTGTGATTTGTGGTTCTGTCCTCTTTTGTTTCATAAATGATTACTGCAGGTCCATAGGCAGCTGGAAAAATGATGGATATAAGACTTAACATTTAGTAAGTGTTACACTCAAATTTTTGTGTGCCTCTATGGTTTGGAACTGCTTAACCAAAAATGTTTTTCATTCAGTCAAAGGGTACCCTATCCTAGTAAAGATTAAAAGTTCACTGAAGCTTTTAGTACGTTTCTGTGGTTTTGCTGCTGCTGCAACTTTAATGCATGGGGACATTTTCTGTTTCACGCCTGACTGAATTTTCAGAAACGCAGCAAAACTGGGTCCTCGTTTGCAGGTGTTGCGGTATTATAAAATGTAAAACTCAGCTTTGACAAAATTGTCAGCGTACTTTGTGTTTAATTAAACCTTTAGAGCACATTTCTTTGTGTTGCTTTATGCCACGACACTTCCAGGCCTTTTCCACATATTTGTCATGGTTGCAGTAGCTAAAGGTATGTGACTATGCTTTGCTCTGTTGATTCATCTTTTGCTTTTTAGAACAATTATTTGGTTTCTACATCCACTCTGCCTTAGTCCACTTATTCAAGCCTATGGATTTGTAGTTTACCTCAAAATCTTGTAATTGTTCTTGTTTTCTGCTGATAATATTTAACGTTTGTGCATATTGCGAGCTATCTTGCACTATATTTTAGTTTATTTTCATAGACTGAGCTCTCAGGCAGAGAAAGGTTTGGCCTCTCAGGATGTCGAGATTGGGGATTTACTAACAACTGTCTGAAAATATTATACTGCTTTATTCCTATATGTTCTAGGGATACAGGCCATTCAGGGTCAGCACATCAGCAGACAAGAAAAAATACAAACCATCTGTTTCATAAGCTCGGTTTAACTCCTCAGCACTTGTGTGACAGGACCATCAAAAGCTTAACTGTGAGTGGCATTTGCTCCAAAGCGATGGTCTTTGTTGATCTTAAGATCTGTGGATTTTCAGAGATGTCACAGTGCTTGTAGATAACTTAAAATGGGTCTCCAGTCGCAGTCTGTTTTGAATTTTATATGTCAGTGGATTTTGTGATATAATTTCAATGCACGTGTTAGATACATAAAATTTGCCAGGCAATTTCATCAGTATATCTGCCGTTTGGAAGCAGGATGCTAGGATCAAGTAGTACATCCTTCCACTGAAATGTGTGCAATAGTGAATATTTCTGCATAGCAACACTTCGCTATGTGAAGATTTTCTTAGGTATGACAAATGCACACAGGCAGGCGGAAAGATTTCCCATTGAACAGACCAGATTATTCTGCTTCCTCATCTCATCCCTCTCTCGCTTTCTCTTTCCTACCAGATAGTGTGTAAATCAGCTCTGTTTGGTTTAAGCACACCTTGTTACTCAAATTATGGTTTTGAAAGCCTCACATGGCTGTGAAATCGGTACTTGGTTTGTTTATTCCACAATATGCTCCATCAGAAACGTGTTATTTTGTTTTTTAGACAAGTATACAATCCAGTATACACATATGAGCATTGTACGTGAGCTGTTAAAGTTACCATGTGCGGTATTTAAATTATAATAACATGTTTTACTGCAGAGCATTTTTTAAATTTGAGCCATTTTGACTATATTACATAAGAACAGGGATTTCCTGTCCTCTATTTTTTGATCGTCTTCTGCTCCGTTAGACGTGTCAGCGGGGACAGCTGAAATGACAACTCCTCCTGAGCCCAGCTGTCTGCGGGGAATCTGCCATGTTCACTGGAGAATTAAAAACTGCAGCACTCGTTGCTTGCAGATGTGACCATCACTCTGCTGTTTCCCTAGGAAATCCCAGAATCGCCGAAGAGCTAGACCTAATTTTCTACATTTATTTGTATATCTGTGATGGCTATTCCAAATCTCCAGTACATCTTTGTCACAGTTGAGTTCATTCAGGCCATGAAACGGTGGAGATACAAAACAAAGTCTTGATGCTAATATAACAGATAAACAGCAGTATTCCAATTTCTTTAATTACATCCTCAGTATAGGGATTCAATTAGAAATGTTCAGACACAGCCTCAGGATGCCTTAAGCTGTTAGAAAAGCATCTGTCGATCAACACTGCCAATCTGTCTGACCTCACTTCTCTTTCCATTAACTCTCTTAAGCCCTTTTACACACACACATCATCTTGGGGATGCTATCCTTTTCACGTGGTTACTCAAATCCTCACGACTGCGTGCAGTTAAACTCCCGGTAAGTGGTACTTAAAACCACCGTTGGATGACTGGCTGACAGTTACATATGACACAGGTGTGGCAATTCTGTGTTGCCGTGAGCTTAGATCCCTGGGTAAGCTTTTGTTAATTAACAGTAAGATACTGAATGTGCATAGAAGAAGTCTGAGAAAGCATGAGATGAAACGCTTAAACTACTTTTGACTTGATATTCTTAAGCTATATTCTGATTACCCATCTTGAAGGTCTGGGTAATCAGAATATAGCTGGATAACAACCCTGTTTAATTGTACACTTAAAGGGAATCCTTATCTGTGTTGTAGTCCTTAAAGATGACTACAAAAAGCCTTTGCTTGCTAAACTAGCTTGGACGGATTAGGTCTATAGACTTGCTAGTTTACGTATCGATCCCAGCTCGACAGAAATGGTCTGCCCCTGAAAGTGAATTAGTGAAAGACTCCGTGTGACACTCACGCCAGTGACAAATGTCAATTTTGGAGGTCCTTTTCCCCTTTCAGCCGCCAAGGGCATTCTTTGTATTTTGTGCTCAGTGTGTGGAATTGATTCGGAGAGCCAGTGCCTATTTTTAGAGATAAGACTGCGGTTGTGCCGAAGAATCAGTGCTCACAACAGTACCCAACAGTAGTTCTGTGGTCAGAGAAATTTCTGATGCTCTGTTCATTAAAGAAGTTGTCTTAGCTGCAGTATGTGCACTATAGTTTGGAAGAGAGCAGTTGTCTGAGCTCTTGTATGGCCAGAACAGACTCCTGAGGCTTCATTATGGCATAGCAACATCGATGGACCTAAGCCTCTTTCTGACCAAGGCTGTTGGGTTGAGCAGAACATAGTCAATAATTTTGATTGTGTGTGTGTGTTCTGCAGTAGTCTTTTTCCAAGTTTTGGTAATAAAGGATGTAAGACTGTAAGAAGCAGAATACATTTTTATAGCCGTTTGTGTGTATTTACAGCTGTTACATGGTGAATTTGAAACTGAATGTTGCTCTTCAGTCTTTTGTTTTCTTTCTGTGTCTTCTCTTGCCTGAAAAAGGGCGCTGTTATTGGTTTTGGTGAATTTTAGTCGACTGCAGTCGTGATCAGGGAAGCACACGTTCTGCGCTGAACATTCAGCTTATCTCTCCTCTTCCTCCCCCACACACTGAATGAGGTAAAGGGCCCTAGCAGTCCTCTGCATTCACTCACTGTGATATTTTAGAAGATTTTTTTGGATATCCTCAAATCAGTCACTTAATCAAAGCGAGGAGATTAAGGCCCCCACACAAGGAAGGGCACTGTAATAAGATTTGCTCAGCACTGCTAACTAACAACCAACTGCTGAGTCCAGATCTAACAGTAGGAAATTAAAAGGTTTTCAGGTGTTGTTTGGTTGTTTCCTTTAAGCACTAATACAAAAATAGCTCTTTATTGCTGCAGAACAGTTTAACGCGGTCGGAGCCACCCTGCTGTGTTCCTCCTAAACATATTGTCACTAATTAGCAATTTAACAGCCACACTCTAAGGCATTATGTGAAGATTAGAGTTACTTATTTTTAGTACATCATCCGTTACGACTGATTTATCTTGCGACAAACAATGAGTAGAAGTTTATTCATTACAAATGTTCTCTGTGATGAATGAATACAAAGCAGCTTAATGCTCAGGCCAGTTTTTGCTCGATAATGGTACTGTGAAAAGAAATCCTGCTGAAAGTGTGCATGAAAGACTGCAGGAGATCCTGAAAGTGCACACATTTGTTCAAAATGACTTTGACTCCGAGTTCATTACCAAACCAGTAGGCAGTGTGACCACTCCAGTGCAATTTGATGCGTCACGTAAGTGAAAACTTAAGTAATGAATTAAACGCTGAGGTGGTTTATTAAGTTATGAGTAACTGATGAAGTCTTCCCCTTTGGCATTGTCTTGACTCTGCTGCAGAAGTGTTGCATGTTGAAAAAGTGGAACTAGGAAGTCTTTTCTTTTTTTTTCTGAAGAAAGGAAGGAATAAAAGGTTTTACTTATCAGCTTTTTGCTTGACAGCAGTAGGTGTATACTCCTAAAATATCTGTCAGGCATGCTCACAGCAGTGCCTGCTAACATTTCTTAAAGAGAACAGTCATGTCATCATGCAGTGATTAGGTGTCAGTCATAGTTAATGATTTCTTTTTCGCTTCTCCTTCTCTCTGGTCCTTTTTTTTGTTTTCCAGATATAGTCAGAAGGAATGAAACATGTACTGCCAGTCTAAAGAAAGTTGGCAGATGTGCCTGTGGCGAATTATTAAATCATAGTAAATGTGACAGGCATAATTTATTGGATTGAACATATTTTTTGTTGGTGTATTTTTGTAACGGTTTATAGATCCTGTTGTATTTGTTAATTAGAAAGCGTTGGTGTGTGTGGTGTCATTTTTAGTTTAGACATTTTACAGGTTTCTTAAAATGAACATTGACTGTTGCAGTGTAGTTTTGGTGGTGGGTGTTGGGCAGTCTGCAGAAAATGGCAGGAGGTGCAGTAAGTTAAATATGATTATAGATGCATATATTGATTCCTTTACCAGTCAAAAGACATGTAGATTTCTAGAAGTGAATAAGTCAAGTGTCAACTAAGATGTTTATGGTGTCAGAATAAGAAGACAGTTGCTGTATGGTTTAACCATGTAACCATGTAAATCTGCAGAAGGGAAAGCCGAAGCTTTATTTATGTCTTTGGTTAAAAAAAAAAAAAAAACAATTTCCTTGAATGTTATTTGATGTGTTTTTCCAGTTGATATGTTCCCACTACCTTCCTGTGACTCTGGCAGTTTAGTCAAGGTTCAATGTAGATGTAAAGGTTGACACTGTATCCGACAGCGAGAGCTCGTGTTCGCAGCCTTTCCCAAGTCTCAGTACCTTCCACATGTCACGACTCCTGGGGGTCCTGGAGTAGAGCAGCGTGGATTGTGGCATTATGTTTCTACGACAGCGGTGGCAAATGCATAAACCATACCCTGTGCTAAAGCTGTGTCTTGGTGTATTCAGCTGCTCTGTTAAAAATGAGCAGACATTAATGGTGAAGGAAATGTCCCCAAATCTCTTCCCTGTCACCCTGACATTCAGCATGATCAGTATTTTGTCACTAGGAGGTCCATTTATGCTTCTCACTGTCTTGAAGGGGCATTCAGAAGGTCATTTGTAGCTTGTTTTCTCTGCTTTCTGTCCACAGTGTGAAACTTAAATCAGATTTCAGTTCAATTAGACCACCTTTTCCCCCTCAGGGCTCTATTTAAGTCTAGGAGACCAAAAGGTCGCCACTCTAAGAATAGGGCTGTCAGTTAGCAGCAGCCTGTTTGCTGGATTCCTTTGATGGAGGGTTTCTTCTTTGACTGCTTTACTTATACGTGTCTGCTCCTGATGGCATCTCTTTTAATTATCTCCTTGGCACACTCGCTGATCCACTCAGATAAGCTTCAGTATTATATTACTGAGAGTGTGCTTCTCATCTACTGTCTCATCAAGCTGCAGTCAATGTGATGTTTACTTTTCAACCTCCAACCATTATCGTGTTTCTACTGTTCACTATTGCATGTTCCTCCTCCGTTCACCTGAGAGTCCCTGTTACTGTTAATCAGATCAGTTTCTAATACGTGGTGATTATAGATGAAGGGATGATGTTTTGTTTTATTTAATCGGTTCATTCTTGATCAAGCTGAATTTGCTCGGTTGAAATCGAAAAGATACAGCAGTACACAGCTACGTGTGTCACATGCCCGTCTTTAACATATACTGTCATAGATAAAGTTGCATAATAAATGTTTCATGGGCAGTTGAACAGACCCACGTGAGAAATCCCTTTTCTGGGGCCATAGGCAATGCAGAGTCCTGAGCATTCATCCTTCCTTTTTTTCTCCTGACAGAATAACTAAATGAAATCACACTGCAGGGCAACAGACGACAGATAAAGATGAGCACAAAAATGCACCACCCTGTCTTTGTAGAGCTGCTATAAACACACAAGATTTCAGTGCATTGCTCTCTCACGCTGCCGTGGCTTTCTGAATATTCCTCCTCATAGCTTCTCTTCATATCCCTCCCACCACATCCCCCCCCCTCCTCGCTCTCTCGCGCTCTCTCTCTTCTCTCTTCCATCCATTCTCTCTCTCTCCCCTTCCATCTCTCTCCTGTGTGCACCGTGCTGCTTTATGCTCAGCACAGGGCATACAGATGTAAGTTTAATCCAGGCAACAGTGAGAGGTGAATATGAGGTTGCCCTTTTACTAACATGCAATAGTATTGAGTCGAATATGCATCAGCCAGCGTAATTGCCGAGGCGGACCTAGAAGGAGAGATGAAAACCTCCTGGATCTGTGTGTCGTGTTTTATTCTTTCAATCTCTCTGTGTGGATCTACGCGTTGCCACTCTTAAAGCTTGGCACCAAGAGGTGCAATCTCTAACACTAAGCTCAGTTTTAAAAAGGAAATTCCAAGACTCTGAATCTGCCTGCAAGCTTCTGATTAATAGAAAAAGCAAGAAGAAGACAGCCGAGAGAATCAAGGAAAAACTTAGTGGGAAATCAGTTTTTTTTTCTTCTTTTTTTTTTGCTTTTTTACCCTTAATTTTGTTATTACTTTAAAAAAATTGTTGCTTTTATCCACTGCATTGTGTCAGACTTGAGTTTCATGTCTGAACTCTGCAGTGACTGGAGGTTTCTATAATGTTTTGCTTGAATTTGGACTTCGTTTGCCAGGATTTTATTTTCACCTGATCAGCAATCCATCACCATTTTCACACATTTCCTCTGCCCTCCAACCCCTTATACATTTTGTTTTTGTTTTTTCTGCAACATTTTGTGCTGGACAGTCACTCTAGAGACTGGGCAGTGATTTCTTGTAGAGGCGCAGTGTGAAGCTCGATTCTTGTGAGTGAACCGTCTCACATTCCCGAGAGGATCCTTGGGCTCTGCACCTCTTGGTGTTTGCCTCTCCTTATTCCTAAAGAGGAGAGTTTAAATAGGGAATCTGCAGTTGGGACAGTCGGCCAGAAGCCAGAATGCAGGTGTCATTAGTGTGCACGGATCATCGTGGTGGGGTAAGCCGCAACACGGAGGACCGGCTAAATCGACAGAATGCCAACAGCCCCAGCACAGGCACCCGCAGCAAGTTCAGAGCAGTGGCGATGGTGGCTCGGAGTCTTGGACAACTCTCTGTGCAGAGTGTGCCTTCCTCCAGCGAGCAAAGTGTGAAGACTGGCATGAAGTATAGGTAGGGCACGTCTTAACAGATTTGCATCTGGCTAAATACCAGAACTTCAAGACATTCAGCATTTAAATTGCCACATCCAATCAAAGCAGATTTTGAATGATGGTGGCTGTGAAATTCTGTGACTCCACCAAGACTACTTCACCAAAAATGGATGCATTTGTTTCCCCTTTGATTTGCTCATTTGATTTTTTTTAAATTTTTTTTTTTTTTTTTTTAAATTCTTTTCACCTTT
>VUQG01004882.1:68229-78621 GCA_015106755.1 Etia nguti
AAATTTAAAATTTATTTTATATTAAAATTTTTAAAAAAAAAAAAAAAAAAAAGCAAACAGACAAAAGTAGTCCAAATATGAGGATCCAGTATAGCACAAGGCTAGAGCTTTAGCTTACCCAGCATGATGCTTAGTCATGTGTATTATGAATATTTAACCTCAACATTTTTTTAATTAGCCAGATGGTATGTTCTTGCTTCTAATTGACACAGGACCCAGTGTAATCTCCTTCTTATCTGCAACGTCTGTTACCAGCCTGTTTTTAAAACCTCTGATTAGAGTTTGACAGTCATTTGTTTACATTAATGATTCATCTCTTTTGCTTTTGTAAAATGTCAAATTTGTGGAAAATATGTCACAGTTTTCCACATTTAAAACCCAAAGTTATTCAGTTTACAGTCATAGACGTCTAAGCTATACAAGTGGATTTTTAAAAATGAGCCATTGTTACAAAGATAAACCATCATATTTATCTTTATATGTTCATTTTGAATCAGATGTCAGTGGCACACTTTAAAAACAAAAAACATTTGTGGCACAGTTTGACTTCCTCTCATGTGGAAACTGATTAGAACTACTTGCTAATTTTTGGAATACAGATGTTTATTCTGCTTGTTCAAAAACTTGTTTAAAACTACAAATTATATAATTATTTATTAATTAAATAGCAAACTTTATTGATGTTTGTATACCCAATTTTGAGCTAGCTCACTGGATTTCTCTGAGAAGTCAGAAATTAATCAAGCATAATGTTCAACCTCTAAAATTAATGTTTCTGTTCAGGAATGCAAGGAAATGAATGCAATTTGGTATCTTAATTAAAACCTAATATTGTTTTTCCTTTTTTCCCCCTTGCTCTTATGGAAAATAGAAAATGTGAAAATTCTTGGATAACAACAATAATTATATATTAGCATTAAAGATACAATTTAAAGTTAAAGACCTTGTGCATACTGGTAGATTAACCATTACAGAAACATAAAAAGGGATTTTGGTCATTACAGTACTGTTAATTGTGTGTTTAATGGGTGGTGGTCTAATAAATTTGTTAAGCACCGTATGTTATAATGTTTGACAAATTTATCAAATAATTGTTGTAGGTGTGTTTGTGATTTAATCTTATGTTAAGTTGAGAAGTTTTTACTTTTAACAAATGTTAAAATGTTAAATTTGGCTATGGCTCAAAGGCCGATGCTGCAACACTTGAGTATCTGCTGATACCCAATACCATTGTTTCCCCTCTCTTAAACAACGAATCTGTTAATAACACATTTGTCAACGACTGAGCTCACATATTAGCTGTGAAACCAATCATGGCAACTTTTTCCAAGGATCAGCTGTGATTAAAGAGATTTTTGTTACTCGTCTACACTATGTTGTAATTTAGGATAATGGGTTGTTTTGGATTATGCTTTTTCTTCACCGATATCTAATCCCAGAATCTCAGCTGGTATCAGACCAAGATTGGTACTAAGTACAGCTTAGTATGATATTAAAAACACAGTATACAGTATGAACCATTTAGAATACCCCGCAGGTTCTGCTAAGCTCCCATTTGCTACTCTCCAGCACAAAGCAGAAGAGTTTCCATTCCTGTAGGCACGGGCAGATTTATCCCCAGACAAGAACCTCTGAAAATGCCTGAGTTGGATGAAAACAAATTCAGCCTTGGGAAAACCCTCTGAGCCAACAATCTGTTTAGGTCCAAGAAGAAAATAAACTGCCATTGACAGCTGTCTTAAAGTGCTTCACTGCCACTGGCTCTGTGTTTTTGGCTGTTGTGTGTAGATGTTTTCTCTGCACAATATTAAATCAAATTTGACATCTTCTCAGGCTGCTGACAAGCACGGCACTGCAAGCAAACAGAATACAGTGTTAACTTTCTTTGTTGAATGTATTCTGTTTAACTCCATAAAAATGGCATAATATAATAAAACTGCAGCTTCAACCTAAAAACACATTGCATTTTTGACAGTTGGAGGAAACCCCGTGTTGTTTGCAGTTAATGTCATATATCTCTAATGTCATAAATCTTCTTTTATTTACTTGAGAACACACTAATTTTGCCTTGGCTACAAGGCATGGATAGTAAATACTCAAGTATTACACCACTCATTGTATTTTTGTATGAAGACTTACATTTATAGTTAGCTGGGACATCGATCCTGACCTGTTGTATATCTGTGTTTTGCATGTATGTGGAAGGATATGCTTATGGTAAGGTGGTTGTTAAAAAGTTAAGTGATAAAGTGATAGGTCAAGGATTGAGATTCGTAGAACTCTGTTGTCTGCTTCATGGTGCCTATATTAAAAAAATGTACAAGCTTTTAGAAAGCGTGGGGAAATTATTGAGTGCTGTGCTAAGCTTTTTAGCTTTTTTATAAGAGACATCTATAAGAACTTTGATGTTGATTTTCTCATCTATCTGTTGGTTAAAAAATAGATTTAGCATATTTGCTAAAATGCCAGAACATTTCTGTTAATTACAACAACAAAAAATAACTCACCTGCAGTCAAATCTCTCCCTCACAAATCCATCTTTGGCTTTTATCTGGAGCAACAATATGTTCTATGTTTTTTTCCAAGAAAGGTCATCCTGCTAGCAGCAATGAACAAATCCTCAGGGTGTAGGAAGTGCTGAACATTTTCACGTTTCATACCAGTAAGGTGAATCCTGAGGTAATTTGATAATTAGGGTTAACATGCTGTATACTTGTTAAGCTGCAGCTCATACAAAGCAGATAATGGTAATGTTAATTTTTTGGTGAACCAAAGTCCTCCATCCTGTTCCTCTCTTTGTTTATTACCTGCATGTGCATGCGAAACCACTGTGGTGCGGTGGTTAACAGTGTTGCATAACAGGTTATGGGTTTGAATCCATGTCTGTTTGGGTTCTCTCCAGGTACTCTAGCTTCCTCCCAAAGATATGGGTTGACTGATGATTCTAAATTGGCCATATGTATGAGGGTGAATGCTTCTGTCTATCTGTTGGGCCTGCAACAGACTGGCAACCTGTCCAGGGTGTGGCCTGACCCTCACCCTGTGACATCTAGGAACCCTGATTTAGATAAGGTTGCTCAAGTTTGCAATAGTTTGCTGTATGTTGGCATCTCTGCATATAACTGACAGTTTTGACATAGATGTTTCTTGCACACAAATGTTACGCAAACAAAGGTTTGGCTATCTTGAACCATCCTCAACTCCAATTGTATTTGCAGACGACAAGGTTATCTCCTATCTTTTTTCCCCCGCATTCTCCTGTGTGTTTGTCAGTGAAAGACCCACACCACATGTCTTGCCTGGTGGTCAAGTAGATGAGGGAGAGCCATTTTACATGTATAGAAAGGGAAATGAATGAGTTATGGTAAGAATTTATTATTATTATTTTTTTTAAAAAGGTCCACTTATGGCCAAAAATCATGGTAGGTTAAAGCATATATTATTCTTTGTTGTTTTAACTGTTGTAGTTCAGTGGTGTGTCTCTCAGAAGCAGCAGTAATAGTTGGGCCCAGACAGCGTGTATTTTTGAAGGTGGATAGCGCTACCTTAATGAATACGCATAGTTGCAAGTGTGAGTCATGCAAATTTACACTAGTAGACTAGTGGAATCCATGAATAAAAATATGCAGTTACAAATGAGCGTAATGAGTGCCCTTTAAGCCCCCCCCCCCAATTGTCACATAGACTTGAATGGAGGAGAAAACCACCTGCAGTCAGTGCAAGCTAGTGGCATTCAGTGTGTGCTTTCTTTTGAAGTTGAAGCCACGGATGAGGTTGTATTAATAGTTCTGCTTAGTTGGCATAGCTCTCAACACATTCATCTTTGCAGCTCTGTGACATTGTTTCCTCATTCATCACTCTGTCCTGTTCACTGACTTTAACGCTCTCAGCTCCACACAGTTTACTCTTTATCATGGAATAAATTGATGAAGATCTAATTTTACTCTGTCAGTCACTCTGAACTATGCTAGTCGATCTAAAGCACACAGTTACAGTAGGATCGATGCGTTAAATAAGAATTGTATGTGCTGCACCACATTATCATATTAGTATTTCAGTAGGTAGAACTCATTAACAACTCAAATCTTGAGAATTGTGTTTTTTGATCAGTTTCTTTAAAGGCGGTAAAGTTCTCTGCCTTGCAGATTTAATTGGTAAATGGTCTCCTGGCTAACTGGGTTTAGCAGAACTAATCTGGGATGAAGTGTTTCACATAGTTTGACTGCTTTGTGGAGGGCAGATGGGATGACTACGCATACACACATAAAAACAGTGAGCAGTGGAAAGGGACAAAAATAGCACAGCTTTTTTTCTTTCTTGTTGGTAGGGGGCTGTTTAGCCAACGTAAACAAGAAAAATACTGCAAAGGCTGTTAATAAGGCAGAAAAAACTAGCTAGCATCATGGCTGTGTGAGAAATCGTTGTGCGTTGAATCTGGAGATTCTGCTGAGATTAATATCTGATATTGGATGCCACCAGCTCTACTTTTTACTCACCCAAGTTTTCACTTTGATTTCATTATGTAATTTTCCCACCGTAGATCAGCTCTAACAGTGGTGAGCATTGTGAGCAAATGTATTATTGGGTAAGAGTACAGCTTGTTTTCCTAGTATGTTTTGTAATATTCTGTATCTCATGAAGGCGAAACAGTACAGGACTTGGATAAAGACCAAGTCATTAAGGGGCAGAAAACTGACTCGGACCGTCTTTTAAACATCAAGGCTTGTGAGGTGCTTGTGAGTACTGACTGTAGTCTGAGCAGGCTAACCCATAAACTGGCACCACGGTGTTGCAGGATGTGCTAGAACAAATCAAATCTGTGGCAGTTCCAAAGCACAACTTACAGGACTTGGGTCTGCATCTGCGTCTTGGTTGCCAGATAACACAGGGCACCTTTAGAGGTTTCAGCAGAGCTAGATGTTTTACTACATACAAAGGACGATTAGGCAGGGGGTGGACTTAATGTTTTGTTTCGTCAGTGTATATGGCTGATATGATGTTATCAGATCTGACTTTAAAAGGCCCAAGGGTTGCATGCCTTGCTCAGTATCGCAGGACATCTTAGTCTGTAGTGTCAGCTTAATTCTTAAGCTGATAGATGCCACTGCATAACATGTTAAGTAATATTGATGTGTAAAATTGTATTAATTGCTCCAATGGGACCTCTAGAAAACTTGTGTTCAGGGAAATTATTAGATGAGAGTGTGTTATTTATGGGAATTTACCCATTCAAGCCTTGGTAGATAGAAAATGTGTGACTCCTTTTGACAAGCACAGCTACAGTAATGTGACAGATATTTCTTTCTTTCTTTCTTTAATTCATGCAATGAACACAAAAAATAGGATGGTGCTATTGGAAGCCATAGTGTCTGCTGCTTGTTTTGTGATTGAAGATGTGTTTTTTTCCACCTATATGTTTGTTATACTGCTGCGTAGTGAGTAGGGCTGCCACAAACGATTATTTTGATAGCCGACTAGTCACCGATTATTTTTGCGATTAGTCAGCTAATCAGATCATGTATCCATTGGACGTAAAACATACGGCTTATTGCACCAGCATGCATCTGCTCTTATATAACTATCATTACCTTACAGCTTGAAGTGTTTAAGGTATGTGCTAACTAAAAATAAAGATAAGATGATAGTTCATTAAACTTTTAATGAAATTTGCAGATTGTCTTGGTGGAGTTTAATAAACTCAGCTGTCTGCTCCTTGCTATCTAAAATATAACAGGACACTGGAGTAAATTCTCGACCATCTCACTCTTCTGTTTAATCAGTTTTCTGTAGGACGTTTATTCAGCTGTTTGAAAACTATAACTTTAATCTGAGCCAAACCGATTTACTCAGGAACAAACAGAACACAGCCAAACAATAACATTTTTAAGTTATCTAAGTGACTTATATATCATGTTAAACCTGAGTAGCGAAAGACCACGGTGGGTGCTGGGAGTTGAACCTTGACCTCCCGGCCAGCTCGTCTCTGAAAATGTCGGAGCACTTTTGCAAATATTTGATGTCTTGATAAATTGAGCAGATATTTTAAGTTTACACAGCTACATTCTGGCCTGAAAATATCTGAAAAGTTTATTTTGTGACCCAGAAAGAGTAATATTAAAACTAAGTAGCTGCCGCCATTGTTGGAAACTGGAGCCGCGCTATAAATTCTGGGATCGGTTGTGTCACGAAGGATACTCCCGTCCCATCCTTCAAATCTGGGGAAATTAAGGACGCATTTGTCGGCCGCATTTGGAAAAGTCTTCGAGTTTGGACAGCCTTTGTTGCGTCGCTGTAACGTAATCGGCCCCGAATTTGGACACAGCTACGATACCGGAGACTGCTTCTTCTTCTTCGGCGTTTAACGGCAGCTGGCATCCTTGTAGATGCATTGCTGCCATCACAAAAATCTTAAATCCTGCATCTTTCAGGATCTTAAAAAGCTTCAAACGACACGTCGGCTATTAAATTAGTCGTCGACGATTTTAATAGTCGACTTAATCGTGACTAGTCGACGAATCGTGGCAGCCCTAGTAGTAAGTCAGTAATCTACTAATCACTATTTAAATAATTAATACACAACAAAAAGATTCAGGGGTGGTCCAAGAGATTTCTCTGACTTAAAATTGAGCTATAAATTGAAAGGAAAAATATCCGCAATGATTAAAATTCTCATCCAGGTTTTGTATTGCGCTAAACGTTGTGTAACGTGTGTAAACAAACCCTCAACAGACTCCAGGCCCTGTTTAATCAAACAAAGTGTGACACAGTGAAAACCTTCCCCTTTCCACTTGGGCTTTGTGCATAATTCACATCTGTCCGATTCACTGGGTCCTTTCTGGCTTTGTCTGTGTGGCTACAGTGTTGTTCTGTCCTGTACTGTACCTGTCTCCCTCATTATTGAGGAGGCTGTGAGATGGATGACTTTACTGCTGCGGTTCATGTCTGCTGAGGCTCAGCAGGAACTTGACTCCTGCGGACCTGCAGGCCCTGGTGGAGGATTGTTGCCAAAATGCACACTGCAGTATTCAAGGCCATTCCAGTAAAATATTGAAGAGAACAGTGTGCTGACAAAGGTACATCCTAGCAATGACAATGGTGGAACGGTTATTCTTTTACCCCTCTCTTTTTGTAGGTTCACATCCACTGTGCAGTATTCATGTTTTGGCGTGCTCATGTGACAGTTAAGACAGAAAACTTTGCTTTGTAATATGTTTTAATGCACCCGATGAAAATGTTTAGTTTGCATCTCATTTTCTTAATATAGTTGTGAACTCTAAAATCATTAAATACTCTGGAGCAAACATGCTCACTGACAGTTTCAGTCAGGAAACTGCTCTTGGTGTTGGTTATCTCTGTGATGCCGCACAACCACGTCCCGAGGGGCAGTTTTACTCATGCAATTAAGAGGCAGTTAATTGTTGATCAGCTCCAGTGGTTTGCCACAGTAGACTTGTACTGCGATGCAGCGTTAGGACACATGGACTCATTAGATCACGCTCTCTTCTCCCTCATGACAAACTTTGTTTATAAAGCAGGAGGCTCCTATATGTGATGTCATCTTGCTCTCTGATTTAAAGTGTAACACGATTGCCAGACTTCACCGACCCAAACGGATCATTTTAATGAGGCTCTTTGTAGAAACAAGTGGAACAGAAACAGCAAAATACACAAACTGAATTTTCAGTGTTGTTTGAGCTCACCGAAACATTTGATGGCTTAGAAAATGGAGCTTTTCTCAGAAACCAAAGAATAGAAATAAATAGACTCCATGAGCATCTATCTTGGTTTACTGACCCAGGAGTCAAGCCAATATTATTGGATGGTAGTGAGCATGAAAAGTAAATCCTTAAGCTCAATTTTTTGTTTTTGTTTTTTTTGCTACACAAGTGTACAGTAATTGACTTAGATATGATACGATAACAAAGAGGTTTCAGTGGCTTTAGTCTCTGTTTTTGAACTTGGTGTTAAGAACACACTGAAGAAAGAGTGTTGTTAGTTACTGCAGCAGTTTTATCAGGGCTTCACAAAACACCCACTCACATGCATGCACAGTCCCACTTGTTACAAACAGTCATATAAAACGCACATCTACACACATGCACACCTTTGTCTCCCTCTCTACCCCTTTTTCATTTCAGCTCTTCTATACAACTAGTCTTATAAAAATATATTAGCCTCCCACATACTCACGTTGACTCCTGCACATGTTACATCATCTCTGCCACATTTCTTTTATCTTTTCTACACTGCCAGATTATCTCGTGAAGGTGGTTGACCGGAAGCAGCACGCTTGGTTTTGTGTTTTTAATAATGTCTTAGATCAGAAAACTCTGAAGTAATAAAAATATTGTAGTCTGCAGGTTTTTGCAGACCGGAAGGGACAGTTTGATTTCCTTGTGAAATGATTATATAACAGTGCTCATAACAAGTCTGTTATGATAGTGAGGAACCACAGGCATATTAGAAAACTTTAAAAGCTTGCACAAGCCGAAGACCTAACCAAAGCTGTGATTGTCAAGCAGAGGGGTCTGTCTGGACTGTGATTGGCTCAGAGACGCCGGCTTTAGGAGCAAGTTGTTGTGTGTAGTCAAGCTTCCGCATTGCTGCAGGGGATTTTAGTCAGATGGCGGCTGAGGGATCCTGGTGTGCTGTGAGAAATTTCAGTGGATGTCATGGTGGGACTGCTTAATACTCACTTCCTGTCTCTGATTTTTTTTTTTTCTTCTTTTTTCCCCTGACATGTTGGTGAACACAAACACATTCTCATTGTCAGCTCATACGTTGATGTCCTTCGTTAGCCATCCCCTCAACATGTGTCAGTGCTGCACTATGTGCAGGCTAGTTACAGACCCATACAAAGTCCTGTTCTTTCCAGCTTCTGTCACTCCACTGCAGCAATAACCTAAAGATGAGAGAGAACTCTAGTGAAGGTTGATAGGGTTTTTTATTTTATTTTGTTTTTCAAACAGTCATTCCTGAAAGGCTGTGCTGGTCACAGCCACCGCCTGAGGACAAAAGATCATAAATCACTGCCACCTCAGTGCAGCATTAGTTTTAATGTATTTTCCTCTTGTTTTGACAGAAACCTCGGGAAGTCAGGCTTGCGGGTATCCTGCCTTGGATTAGGTAAGATCACGAGACAAACTGTTTCTGCATGCTGTAGACTCGGTGTGACAGACTGGGGAGGCGAATATAAAACCTGTTCTCTATACAAAGAGAAAGTGTTATTAAACAGAGTGTGAAAAAAAAATTAGTTTACGTATGTCAGAAAGACCAAAAAGGTTCTTATTCTACTCGCATGTTTGTGTACTAATTCTCTGACCCTACCTTTCTGTCATTCCCTTTAGGAACATGGGTGACATTTGGCGGACAGATAACAGATGAGGTGAGAGCAGATGCATTTTGTCAGCTTCTATCCATCAAAGCTTTGGAATGGAAACCCTCCATATGATCTTAGATATCCTAGGTTGCTCAAGATGCCTATTTTTACTTTTCTGACAGAGTAGTAGTCCTGTGAAGCCAGCTTCATAATTAAAATTTACTAACACCTCACATCAGTGGTTTCACCCCATCATTTCCCCTCTCTGTTCCGTCCCCCCTGTTCTCTCAACAGATGGCAGAGCAGCTGATGACTCTGGCCTATGAAAATGGCATCAATCTGTTTGACACAGCGGAGGTCTATGCTGCTGGCAAGTGAGTATATCCTGTGTGGCGAGTCACTTAGGAGTGAATGGTAGCAGCAAACATTACCAAGCTGCTAATGTGTGATTGATTATGAAGGCAAGTAGAGGTTATGTACTAGCAGACTCCAGGTGTTTGAGCTATAGTGGTGCACAAATATTCCACATTTAGAAAGGATGTAATACAGAGTTAAGGCGCCAGTGTGTTGTCTTTACTTATGGTAACATACCAGTTTTCCAAATATCCATCTCACATTTCCTGAGAGCATTGAATCGTTTGTCTCCTAGAATACAGTGGTCCCTCGTTTATCGCGGGAGTTACGCTCTAAAAATAACCCGCGATAGGTGAAATCCGCGAAGTAGTCGGCTTTATTTTTTACAATTATTATAGATGTTTTAAGGCTGTAAAACCCCTCACTACACACTTTATACACTTTTCTCAGACAGGAATCAACATTTTCACACTTTTCTCTCTTGTTCAAACACTCTCAAAGTTCAAACCTTCGTAGAAAAATAAGTCCAGTATTATAGCATGAAACCAAAGATCAAACCCTGTTTTCAGGTCCAGATCATGGGAATATAGCAGCTGCCAGAGAATTCAACATTAATCAATCAATGGTACAGAAGTAGAGGAAGCAAGAAGAATGAGTTGAGTAAAGTTTGACTTAACTGACTGTTTTGTTTCGCTTAATGCGCGTCATAATGCGGTGTG
>VUQG01004885.1:0-11188 GCA_015106755.1 Etia nguti
AAAAAAAAACACTATAAAAAAAAAAAAAAAATCAAATAAAGTAAAAACAAAAAACCCAAAAAACTAAGGACTGTAATGTTTTTTCTTTTTTTTCTTCTTAAGTGAAGAATTTTAATATTTATTATTGTGTTTAGGTCAAAATGTCTGTCCAAACAGATTTCCAAATCCAAGTAGGTGCAAAGGTTTCTATTTCCTATGCAGGTTTGTAAATTAGATGTCATGTCCCTCGCCTAACAACATCCCCCAGAAAATCAGAGAAAATTATAGGGAAAAAAAATGTATGTCACAATGTAATCCCGATCTCTCTCCTACATTTGGTGCAGTGGTTGGCCGCAGTGCCACGATGAGCTACAGTGTTACCAGACGGAACCAATTAGCTACAAAAACAGTGAGTGGGGAGCTGGTGAGCGAACTTAACCTAATCTTAGATTATACACTAATGTTAACATCAAACCGCTACATGTTTTAATATTCCACCGGAGACTAATGTGTATGAAGGAAGCAAAGCGTGCTTAATATGCTTACATCTTATATGCATTTTTGATGTTTGCACAGGCAGAGAAAAATCAACCTTGTGGGGTAAAAGCAAACAGGAGGAATACAGAGAGAGGCGAGAGAAGCAAAACAAAACTGCTCAGCTATTGTAAGCATTGACCTAGATAGAACCGACAACAGATTCCACGGATTTGATGTCCTGAAGGGGTTTCGCGGGTTTTACATACAGGGCTGTTAGATGGGCAACCAGCAAGTGGAATCTATAAAGAGAGCGAGAGAGGGTGTGACTGTGTGTGTGTGTGTGTGTGTGTGTGTGTGTTTGGATGCCGGCAGCCATGCATGCACGCCAGCAAGCAAGACAATTGGTAAGAGGAAATCTTCTCAGAGGTCGAGGAGGCCAGATGCAAAACAGCGCTGTTTTTCATCATCGCCTACATTTTCACTGGTTTTGTACACAGCTGTAGTGGCAGAGGCAGTTCTCAGTTATCTGGTGTGTGTACCTTTACTTCACATACCGATCACTTTTTGTTGGCTGCTTTTAATGAAAATATATGTAAGAGTGTACTTGTAAAACCCCAGAAACCATATTACAACAATGAAGCAGCAAAAACTCAATTCAAACATCTCCTCCAAAGCTGTCCACTACACACACACACACACACACACACACACACACACACACACTGCCTCCTTCCCTTTTTCCCTCTCCTCCCTTCTGGCTTCTCCATTTTGATTCTGTACTGGTCGTCTGAAATCTCACTGTGGAATCCATCTTGAGTGAGGCAAAATGGTATTTCACTCCAGCCGCTGTGAGCTGCTGCAATTTTCTCTTCAAGCACCTCTATGCTCCTGCAATGCCTTTTAAGACGTCAGAGCTCAGTTATTGTGTTATGACAGAATGAAGTGCCGGCAAAAGGGGACACTACAGTAGGGAGGGGATTCAGAATGAGAGCTATTGTATTGAATTGTATTGCACTGTATTGTATTTCTTCTCCACAACCCGCTCCTCTTTAATTCGCTCACAGCGTCGGCTTTTAGGAGTAATTTCTGTTCAACATCAGCAAGAAATTACGTCCGTTTAAAAGTTAAATGTGAAAATTGTAAACTTGTGAAGACGCAGTGTATAGCACATAAACTGCTATGGGTTAATTGAGTAAGAGCGACCGAGGCCTCGGCTGCAAGATGCATTAAAAAAATTCGGTGGAGATTTGGGTGCTATTGTCAGAGAGTGGAGTCTTTCTCTCCATTCATTTGCAGGCACTGCTACTGTAGAGTAAAAAGAGCTCCACTCCACCAGACACACTTTATCTAATCATCCCCACTTTGCCAGAGACAGAATCTAATAGGAACAGCGGGCTCTCACTCTCAGCAGGCTAAATAAGCCTCGACGTACAGATGAACTAGTGTCACAGCATCCTCGCTGCCAACAGACGCTCTAAAGTTGCTGCGATTTAAATGAGAGCCAAGTCGGACAGATCTTAGCTGACAATCTGCATTTCAGTGACAAGCCACCAGCATTTGTACGCGCCAATCAACATCAGCAGACCAGTGTGAACGGAAGTGGTTGAGATAACCGACACGCTGCCAATAAAACCTTGCTAATCACATTATGTATATGACGCTGCTTAAGTGTGAAAGGTTAAAAATGTTTAGTAAAGGGTGTTCGCTTCCATAAAGGTTGCGCCGGTGAGTCAGTGTTGTTATTGTTTAAAGAGGAAGGTGGGACCGGCTCTGAGTAAACTGTGAGTCAGACACAGCGAGGAGGGACCCAGTTCTAGTCGGGTCAGCATAGACGCAGAGATGATAAATGAGCTTATGAATGTTCTGGGTCTGTGTGGTACCTTCATGGCCCACTTCAACTCTCCTGTGTCACTTTTCAGACATTAAATTAAAATTAAAACATCTGTCTCATCAAAGCCTTACAGTGCGCCACACGTGTTCAAAAAGATGCGTTTGGCACACTACTCAGTCGAACGCTCCTCTCTCCTTTAACGCGGTTTACTTTGTTTCTCAGAGCAGATACTGTGGTACAATCCTGTACCACTGCAACAGAAAAACACATTACGGGGAATATAATGCATTGACTCCAGAGGTGGTGAGAAGCGAGAGTTGCATTCTGAGACTAATTTCAGAGTCGGGGTTATGCTGCATCGGGAAACAAGTCGCAGGGGGGCCAGACGTTGGATGAGAGCTTTAATCTAAGCTGATTGAGGTCAGACCGCAGGACTGAACTTTCCACCGCAGAGCTCCTCGGGGCAGCACGGCTACACAAAGAGAAACTGAAATCAGTGCTGTGACTATCCTGCAGGAAACCAGGAAAATATTTGTTGTTAATCTGCTGCTCGGACTATCTGGCTACTAATGAACTGTATAACAGGCGTGCTTTGAAACTGTTACAGATTCACTAAACTAAACTGAAACCCTCAAATTAAACTGACTATGAGAATAAGAATAAATGTATGCTATCTGAAAAGGGACAAACAGTAATCATGATTCATACATTGTGCATATGACACCAAATAGGCTCCTCTACTGTGAGGAGTAACAGTAAGTACATTAGAGCATGAGTTATGTGGGTTACTACAGGCTGCATAATCTGGTGGAAGTGAAAGGAATTAAGTGAATTAGGCCTCTGGAGGTATAGTGTGTAGTGAGGCGTTTTCTGTAATTCACTGAGCTCAACTAAAATCTACCAAAAGTGAAGTGTAAAAACAACCAAAATAAACCATCCTGACTGTACATTCAGTTAAAACAAACTGTGATGCATTTGTCCGGTTGCTGCTTTGTGTGGGTTGGGTGAGAAAGCTGACCTTCAAATCCTGCCGCTGACTAAATTACCAGTCTATTATGGTCAATATGGAAAGTATGTTGAAAATCAAACTCAAACACTGCACATGTACATTCCAGGTCTCCAAAAAACCCAGTTTAAAAATACTGAAAAACTGAAAGGTGTGTTAACTAATTGCTTTCAGATCCATACCAAATTTTTCAGTATCACCCAACACTAGTTTTGGGAGCAACCAAAACAGCGTAACTACTACCAAATTTGTGTGCTGTTTCTGAACTGTTCAGAAATCAGTTCATGATACGCCACGGTAACCATGGGGATAGATATATGGATAAAGCCGCCTGCACACCTGTAGAGTCTCGCTTGTCATGGGGCGCGTTGAAACTGGGGGTTGGCCGCCAGCAGACATACCAGACTCCAGTTGTGGTCACTCGTGTTTACTTCATATTCATCTCACCAAGTTCTTGGTGTTGTCCAGTCTATATGTCTAACATTATGTCATACAGACCGAAGGGCACACACAGGAAATGGTTTGCTGACAGCTGGCCACTAGTGGACATTTGAGCGTCCGGATGGCATATCTCAATCAACAGTATTATTTTGTATTATTGGTAATTGCTTCAATTGCTCAAAGTTAAGAAAAAAGAAAAAAACGGTTAAAAGAAAAAAACGCCTACTTTGCATTGCAAGACTTTTTTTTCTGGTTGCCTGCAGTTGCTTAAAGTCACCAAATGTCATTGACTTTCTATGGCACTCATCACTTTAAATCACTTCCCGTGTGGACGGGAATACCACAACATTAACTGGATGGAAAAGACTCCATCCAGTTGTATCTGTAACCTCTGTGTATTTTTTTCATCTAAACATGCACCAGGAAGTAGGCATATTTTCTGTGGTACTCTTTGGATCTTAAGCTAATGGGGACTAATGCACTTAGTCCCATGTAAACATGTACATATGGCTAGTTTGAATGTCTTGTGGGTCACAGCAAAACACAAGTTCAACCCTAAAACCTGCGGTTAAGTAGGCAGTGTGTCACGGTGGGGGGAAACAAAGAAAATGGGTTTTTGAATAAAAGTCTAAGAGGTAAGAAAATAATCATAAAATACACGATGTGCAGTGGATTTGTCTCAAGGCTGGAAAACCGAAGAAAAAAATCAATTCAACATCATATTGCTTATGAGGTAGCAGTTAAAATATAAAGTTGTTTTTATAGTGCCATCACCTGGCCAATCAGTGTGGGGTGATTTTCTATGGCAGAAGAAAATTGCTCAAAAAGCTCGAAACAATTGTTTAGAGGGAAAAAAAAAGCAAGAATGCAGACTTTCAGTGGATGAAAAGCAAATGCAAATACTGAAGCTAACACTAAAATCAGGACAAATCTTCAGCACCTGTAAAAGCCACCTATAAAAATGTCTTTCTCTCGATGCACCTGCAGTGTGAATAGATTCAAGGAATACAAGTAAATGACAGAGCTGCCATTGAAGCCCGAGTGAAGAAAGCATCCTTGATTCAGTCAAAAGTTTTGGCATCAGAGCTGGAATACTAAGAGACTCTCTGTCTCTTATTCAGCCTCAAAAACCTCTGTGTTCCTGTTTGGCTCATTCTACTTCCTCTCCTGCTTCTTCACTCGCTAGCGCTTGGTCTCTCTCTTTCTCCTCCTCTCCTGGCTCTCCCTCTGTGTGCTGAATGCTAAAACAGTGGCTGGCTGTGTCAGAACACTGCAATGAAACCTGCAGTCTCAAACGCCCACATCAAGTAAACACCTACCTTTACCGAGACACTGACCACAAAGAAACGGAAGATAGATGTTTATTTAGACGCAAGATATTTCGGTGAATGCTGCGTCGTCGGACAATAAGAACATTAAATTACTCCTGAAAATATGAGCTGCAAGCTAGGCCTATTCAAAACCTCCCTCTCAGGTTTTCTACTCACAGTATTGTTATATGTGCGTATACTCATATTAGCAGTATTTAGGCTTTGTTGAGCAAATACAGCAGTTTCATACTACAAAAGCTTTTACATATTTAAATTGCTCAACGTCCATTAAGAGGTTAATATTTATTTTGCATGTCTGGAATAATGTTTGAGAATAAAATCATGTCTTTATTATCAGATCATTCATAGAATAAATATAAATAAATATATCAATCCTGTGTGCCAAAAAATAACTCAATCACCGAAACATTAACAAGAAATGTGCCAAAGTGTCACAATGTATATTTTCTGCATCTAGTGTTGCAGCTGCAACAAAACACCATTAACACTATTAAAAGCTTATGTGGGTGCAATAACACTAAAATACTATATGTTATCATTTGTCTTTAGTTTTTGAAAAAAATATTTCCAAATTGAAGACAGTTATGGAAAAAAATGCAGAGTGAAATGTACGGACTTTTAGTGTCATACCAACGTTGTTGTGAATTAATCATGGCTTTTCATTTATCATGAATTATTTGCGCATCATAATTCATGCAAAAAATGTCCAACTGCCACAAGACGAACAATTCATATTTAATAAACAACCGAACGAGTGAAGGATGTCACTTTAATAAATCATGCACTCCTGTGCACCCCGTTTCAGTATGGTGCTCAGGTCTCGGTATTGGTCAGACTGCTTTTGTAGTGTGAGGTACAGTATCAGCTAGTAGAAAGAATATCTAGTGAGCAGAAGCTGCAACCTGTTTCCAGAAGAGTTAGGACACTTTATAAAAAATGAATGAAAACAGAAGGCTGTGATTTGCAAATCATTTAAAGTCTATGTTTAATTATAAAAAAGAGACTAATCAGCCCTTTTTCTGGAATAGACGCTCAGTTTGAATTTGATGGTAGTGACACTTTAAAAGAAAAGATGGGCAAGTTTACCACTGGGTTGCATTTTATACAGCTTTTATTTATTTTAACTTGCATCTATTAATGCACCAACAAACTTAACCTGTTTACTGAAGAATTCTTGAGCCCATGCAGAGATTTCTACCACGCAATCACAACCGGGTTTTTCTTTTATGCTCGAGATATTTTGTAAGGCTATTGTGTATCACAGATGCTGAAATCTGTATGACTCAGCCTTTGTGACTCAGCATCTTTTTTTTTTCACACCAATCATTATGGGGTAACAATTCTCCAGTTTCAAGGTTTGGTTTCTGTTTTCAATTTTGGGGGGTGAGGGTCTAAGAGGGTAACTTAATGGTAAGTGGATCATGAACTAAAATCAAATGAAATCCATCACTGTGATGTATTTCCAGTTTACTCTTTAAAGACTACAACAGTCACCAGACTAGTCTGCTTTGCCAGGCACTAACTACCACAAGTAGTAACCATCAGTCACCATAGACGTTTAGAACACAGTCTTGCTTTTGATTGTTTGTAAAACCATCACGATCCTACTAATCTACTCAATTTTTCTTTTGCCAAAAGTCACATTCTTACTCCCAACTCCTAAGATGCAGACACTTATTCAGGACCAACGCCAAGCTTCACACTGTGGGTACCCTTTTAGTGTCATTTTACAATGTACAGGTTAGACAAAAAGTTAAACGTGAGTACCTCAGTATCTGAAATTCAAACTGTAGGCAAAAGTGCTCTGCTGGAAATGTCGCCGGAGCAGGACACATTTAAGAAACTTGTTGCAGATGGGAAAAGTTTGCCTTTTAACATGTGCTTTACATTATGAAAATGTGCATTTAAACCCAAACCAAAAATATTCTCCTAAACTTAACCAAATAGGAAAACGAATGTAAAATCAGTGCAAAAACAAAATAAATCCCAGCATATCCCAAATATGGCACTAATGTGTGTCTTCTTCTGAAGGACTGTGTGATTATTTAAAGCTAAACTGATACATCCAGTCTTAAAGAAAACTGTTATTAGTTCAGTATTACGACAGGAAATGTACTTATCTTAAGTCCAAACCCACAGACAGTATAGTATTATATTACAGTGATGATGCTAAGTAAGGACTGGTTTGTGACAGGTGGGCACCTTTGTACAAGAATGCATGGGGAGAGAATTAATTCTACATTAATGTATAGCATCTTGCTGAGCTAGGCTACTGGCATACACTTAGGCAGACGCCATATCACAGAAACTGCTGAAAAAGAGAGTCAGGTCTCCAAGGTTAAAGAGTCTGGTGGGTGCTGATGTCTTTGATGATGTTGGCGATCCAGTAATCGCTGCCCAGAGCTATTAAACAGCAGGTTGATAAGCAACTCTGTGTATTGAAGAACGTCAGGACAGCAGCAGGTTTAAGGAAATATTTCAGCAATGCAAGAGGATAGACATATTTACCAGAGACAATGACCACAAGTACAAAATGAGTCATGTTTTTCAGTTCGCCTGCTTCATTATGCTCTACTGTAATATGTGATGGAATTTTCATTTAATATTACTGATCTTTAAACCAGGTATGAAATAAATATTCCTAGCTAGAGATGCACCAATTGCAATTTTCTTGGCCTATTTGGATTCCTGATTTTTTTTTTTCAGTGTGACTTGCTAATGACAAATGACAATTCGAGTTTTTCTCTGACAGCATATACAATCAAAAATAAACTTCTCTTTATAACAAAGTTGCATCTTTACATTAAATTAAATTAAACTTTAACATTTCTCCCCAAACTGTAGTTACAGGTAAGTTACAGGATGTTCTTTAACTTAAATAAGTGAAAATAAAGTGTTATATTACTAGAAAGAGGTTCAAATAATTAACTGAAAATAAATTACTACACACCCACCTTTACCTTACCAAACAAAAGCAAGTGTAACACATTTGTATAACAAAACAAATATTTTGCTGACACCTTTATAACTTAGGCTGCTAGCTTTTGGCCTGCTCTGATTCAAATTAGCTTTAGCCACTTTGCTAGCTTCTTTAAATTTTCCACGTTTAGCAGGGTGAGGGTGATTTAAGTGTCTGCTTAGGTGTTTTGTTTTAAATTTTTCCTGCTGGTCTCCCCTAGTTCTACATGGGAGCTATTTACTTCAGAGTAAAGAGCTACCATGCTAGCAACATGTTAGCATGTAGCTAATATTACATGTCCACATGATGCATGCTGTGCAGACACGAAATGGACTGACTTATAATCAAACATATATGATCAAACATTCACCAGCTGGTCACCAGTCATGGCTAAGAACTCTGAAAATTGGTCTCTATATCTATATCTAACTCAAACAGTTTCATGAGACTGCAAGAAAAGAAGGAATAAGCTAATAAAATAAAGCACACCATCTCTCACAGCTTTACACAGTAATCAACGGTGCCCTGCTGCACGACCAAGTGTTGGTTTCAGAAAGACTTAATTACAAACTGATACCTTCTTTTTGTCTTAAACATCAAATCTTTTATGATACATTTTTCTGGACACACGCTTGAGTTCCACATGTCAGACGTTATAGTTTTCCCAGGGTGATGCTCTGTTAACCTGTGAGATCAGTATCCCTCACTCAAAGTTGTGCCGCATGATAGTTTAGGATAATGGATCATATCATTTTAGAGAAAATTGGTCCATTGCACATTGTGCGATTTATTACGCTTGCTATATCCTGTTTAGCATGCTCTAAGCCAGGCAGCAATTAATGGTGAAACGTTGTGGTGACACAACGTTGGGCAGAGTGACCTCATCTGAAAAACAACCTTTCCTATAAAACTCATGTTAATTTGTGGAAAACATCCCAGCTCATATTACACCATGTTTATCTTTCTAACTCTGTGCTTTGTCTGCTTCATCTTAGCAGATGCCACAGCCAAATGGCCTGCGGCCTAATCTCATCATTTACCTCTAGCGTACTCTTACAACACCACAGAGCATTGTAGTTAAAAAGAAGATTTCTTTAAACCACAGCAGGAGGAACTGTTGTCAACTGTTGCTCTTTGTGTCGGGCTCCATGTCTGTAAAATTATACTCACAGATGGATTGTAAAATGAGTAATTAAATCTAGCCTTCTATTTCCACCATACTGGAGAGGGGATGTTGGCTTGGGGGCTGCTTGGGTGCGTGTGTGTGTGTACGCGCATGCAACATGTGTAGCAGTCTGCCATCATAACCTAATTATTGCAGCAGCTTAACAACAGCAATTAGCACATTTCCATCAGACGACACTAATTTGTGAATTCCATTCCAGCGCCATTCAGGACCGGCACGCTGAGAGAGAGACTTAATTCACTGTTGAGCTACTAGCGATGCTAAATCCATATCTATAGAGCTGTGAAAATTGCTTATGGTAATTGCAGTTATTTTAAAACTAGGCTAACGCTTTAATGAAATTTCTAATTTTAATCAGTTATTTTCTGTATAGGCCGCATTGAACGTCTTCTCACCCCAGGAAAACCCATGTTTCCCCATCTGACTTCCCAATAAAATGCCTCTTCCCAACAGCTTCCTAAGATAAAGAATATTGTTTTATCAAACAACAGATTTCCAGTGCTACATACTAGGAAATGTACATGGACCCTGATTATTTAAATTCAACACTAAACCCAACGATGTCAAAATTGTTTTAGCTCAATTTTTGGCTTCCTCCAACAAGCTGGTCGATGGAGGAGAAAACAGCAGCGAGAGTAACCTATAAAGTCAGAGGGCAGAAAAATGGTGAACAACCCTTAAATGCTTTGCAGAGTTGAGGGGATCCACCTACAACTGATATTCATCACGCCTAACAATCCTTTCGGCAACATTGAAAATCAACGGTAACGTCTCATAGTGAATTATTTTGTTTTCTTGATAACACACCTCCACATGTAGCTGCAGCTATAGTTAATGGTTAAGGAAACTGGATGTTTCTCAGTTTTCTTTTAAGTCAGAGCTTTCTTTTAAGGATGCACAACCATCAGTCAAAAAATATTTCGAGGTGAACAGCTCCAGCAGTCTTTGTGCATACAACTGCCTCAGAATAACAATCCCCCACCCTTCCTCCACATCCCCCTGAATCCCCCATCTCCCTCTCTTTCTCCACCCTCTGCCCCCCCTCCTCCCTTACATCCTACGCAGAGATGCATGTTGAGTGATAGGCCTGTGGATGAGTCTGGACAGTGCGTCTGAGGCCCTGGTTTTTAATAGGGTTCTGTTCCCAGTAATTATGCTGACACAATTTGATCAGCGCGGGGCTAAGTATCTTCATCTGAGGGAGATCGGGGGGAATTAACGCTGATGTAATAAGTACAATTTGTCACTATTAAGACAGAGGTGTTGACAGGCACTGGTGTTGTCAGGGCAACTGATGGTACTCCCTTGCTACAGTATGTATTCTGCTGCATCCGGCGAGCAGAGCTGTCAGGCCTCCTCAGTAATCGATTTCTGGGGATGCTTTGCACAGGCAAAAGCATGCAACTATGCCATATGTACAGCGCGCATGCATATAATAAATAGACAGAGTGCACCTGGATGTGATGGAGTGTTTCATTATGGCATTAACTCGATGTACAGATAAGTAGCACAAGCAAAAATATTTGCAATAAAACCACAAGAAAAATATGCATTTTGCTTATTAGCTGCAGTACATTAAAGTCACGCCTGAGAATGACCAGCAAGTCAGCATGGTGAAAACGTACAAACCTGACCATTACAAAGACACAACTGAAAGACTCACGGTCCTTACATCGGGTCTGCTGGGTAGGAAGAGGAAGAAATTTACTAATGACACAGGGTTCAACCCTTGCTACTTGCAGGGGAGAGAACCAAAGCCAAGGTCACGACCCTCTAATCCATCTCACTGAGCTTCTTTTTTTTTTTTTTTTAAAGGAGCACACATTAGCAATTTGTTCAAAATGTACTTACACAGAGAAAGCTATAGTGCTTTAATGAGGTCTAAGCTTCTGCTGGTGACCAGTCATCTGAGCAGAGAGCTGAGAAGCGCAAACTGCAGGCGACAGACAAACTGGAACTAGCTTTGGAACTATTTCAC
>VUQG01004885.1:11208-22729 GCA_015106755.1 Etia nguti
CAGTATTTGGGGTTTAGTCCCAGTGATAAAAATAAAAGCTGTGGCTAAAAAGGGTAACAATTCAAATTGGCAGTCTTGCATCACCCTCACCTTTCATTTCCTTTAGATCCACTGATATCAGTTTCAAGATCTGCGACACATATCAACAGGTCCTCCAACAAGAATCTGTGGAAGACTGTAGAGGCTGCAGCAGCTACCAGCACCAGTAACCACATGCATGCATGGTATTTGTTATGTTAGCTTATTATGACACAATCCACACACAACTGCTCGTTTTCTACATCAAAATACTGCACTGACATCACGAGATGTGATCCCAATTTCTACTTTGCTCATTTAGAGCACCCACTAAGGCGGTTAATGCCACATGAGCGCAGCTGCCGGGGCTGCGGTGCCGCACAGACTGCAGCTTATTGTACTATGATGACATTAATAGCTATTTCAGCATACCTGACATCCCGGTTCAGTTGGAGCTTCAGCCGTGACTTGATGGGGAATGACTTCCCTCAAGAGCAGCTCAACTTTTAAAATAAAATGTGTACTCAGAGACTGTCATACTTAAGTGTGTATCCTGGAGAAACATTAGGAAAGACTGGAAAATATATCATTATCAATGCCTATCCTTTTAAGAGCTTTCTGAAAAGGTCAGCACATATGCAGTGTAAGGTTCATAATAGCTGTAATGTAAATTGAAATTCGATTTTATTTACAAAAACCCCAATTAAATGAATACCTAGACAGACCATACAGAGCAATAACACGATGAAGCAGGATGAATAAAAATTTTGGCTAAGTCTGGCCTAAAGAACATGGCAAGTGGAAATAACCCACATAACTACGTCTCACCCTTTTGACAGATATGGCCCTCAGCAAAATTATAATGCCCGAGCTTTGATACTAAGCAACAGGAGCAACCACAGAATGCATTTCACAATTCAGCGCCGTTGTTCTTTATGAGAAATGGCTCAATGAAGCATGTAAAAGGGTCAGAAACATGCCCCGGATTACATTCTTGCCTCAGGCCCCAATTTACCTGAGCGAGCAGGTCACAGTCATGTTAGGAAGAGGGAGGAGTGGAGCAGGAGCGAGTACGTGTGTGCCTGTTATATTACATGCAAGCACTAATAAAAGTCAGTGTGTGCAGAGAAGGGATGACAGTAAAGACATTTAAAAAAAACAACCCAAACAGTATATGAAGAACAGAGAACAGCAGGAGCATCAGAGAGCCATGACATACAGGATTTCACTCCAGCATCGTGTCGTGTAGCCCGAGGTGTGTTATTGTAGTCTGACCAAAATTCAGACCCTTTTCACAGACGAGCACCTTCTGTGTGTTTCAAGCTGCAAAAATAAGCAATTTAATTTCAACTTATAAACTGTATTTCTTTAATTTATACATACACTCACTTTCCACGTTATTAGGTACACCTTGCTAGTACTGAGCTAACTCCCATAATTCTTAATGGTACAGATTCAACAAGGTGCTGGAAACGTTTTCCAGACATTTTGGTCCGTACTAAAGATGGCATCGCGCGGTTCCTGCAGATATGTCAGCTGCACATCCATGATGACAATCTCCCCACACCCCAGAGGTTCTCTATTGAGATCTGGTGACTGTGGGGGCCAGTTGAGTTTTTTTTCTCACTATGTTTTAATCCACACTTGTAGATTTAACCATTAGTTTTTATTAATCTCTGACTCTCTTCCACAGCAGCTCTTCCAACCGTTCACAGCAGATGTGTCCCTCCCTGAGCCTGGCTCTTCTGAAGGTTTCTTCCTCTTAAAAGGGAGTTTTTCCTTTCCACTGTCGTCAAAGCGCTTGCTCATGAGGGGTCATCTAATTGCTGGGGTTGTCTTTGTTTTCTCTGTATTATTGAAGCAGCTTTACCATATTATATAATGTACCTTGAATAAATTGTCGTTGTGATTTGGCGCTATAAAAATATGACATGCAGGATGAATCCATGCTTTCATGTTGTTTATGCCAAAGTGTGGCCTTACCATCTCAATGTACAGTAGCAGCAGAAATTTAGACTCATCAGACTAAGCAAGCAACATTTGTTTCAATCTTTTATTATCCGATTCTGGTGAACCTGTGTGAATTGTAGCCTCAGTTTCCTGTTCTTAGCTAATAGGAGAGACAACTGATGAGATGTTCTGCTGCTGTAGCCCATCCGTTTCAGGGTTTGATGTGTTGTGTGTTCAGAGATGCTCTTCTGCATATCTTGGTTGTAACCAGTGCTTAACTGAGTTACTGTCTTTGAAGCAGTCTGACCATTCTCGTCTGATCTCAGACATCACCAAGGTTTTTTGGGTTTTTTTCCCCAGAGAACTGTTGCTCACTGGATATTTTCTCTTTTTCAGACTATTTTCTGTTAGCCCTAAAGACGGTTGTGTGGGTACCTTCTGGCACCAACAATCATGCCACATTCAAAATCAATTAAATCACCTTTCTTCCAATTCAGTTCAACTCAATTTTATTTATACAGCGAAAAATCACAACTACAGTTACCTCAAGGCAATTTATATTAAAAAGTAGATCCAACAATAATGCATACAGAGAAAAACCAAACAATCATATGACCCCCTGTGAGCAAGCACTTTGGTGACAGCGGGAAGGAAAAACTTAACAGGAAGAGAACTCTGGCAGATTGAGGCTCAGGGATGGGCGGTAATCTGCCGTGACCACTTGGGGTGAGGGAAGGAAGACAGGACAAGACTTCCTCATTCTGATGCTCATTTTGAACTTCAGCGGGTCTTCTTGACCATGTCTGCATAAATGACTTGAGTTTCTGCCATGTGATTGGCTCAGTATATATGGTGTTTAAGAACAGTTGAACAGGTTTACCTGTTCTGTGGCCAGACAGTCTTATTAAATTACATTTATTAACTATATAAACACATATTATTTTTTCAAATCAAGACAGCAATGAAATTAATGGTTGCTGAAAGGAAGCCAGATCGACTAATTCTTAACCGGCTCACTGTGATTCTTCTTGAGTAGAAACAAGCCATTGTTGATGTTATCAAAAACACCATCTGTCTGCTGTGAGAAAAAAAAAAAAAGCCTCACACGAACGATAACCTCTTCGATCCTAACAGGTGCAAAAACAAAACTAAGAGGAGGGTCACATACTTGTCAGTCAGGCACTCTGCACACACCCACACAGTCCGCAGACAAGTTGTAATCAGCCACAATAGATGAAGACACCTGTGTGGGTGGACCAAAGGTGTGCAGGGCCTTTGATATGAGCATCTAATGAAGCTGACTGTTTCTAACCTCTATTTGATGTGTCTGCTGTTAACTGACTATGAAATACCAGGTGGTAAACTAAACCAAACTGTTAAAATAAAAGGCAAACACAGCTTTTTAGTTAGTTATCACTGATGATCGTTGTTTTTCTGTTCTGGCTGCACCGTATGCTTACACTAAAAGACAAGTCGTGGAGGCCTGCTATTTAGGGCCAGCTAAGGGTTTAAATCTGATGAGATCACCTGAAAAATGTTATTACATAACTAAAAAACAAGCTTAATTTGCCCATTTTTATCTTTTCAGTAATGTAACAATGGAAATTAGCAAAGATACTGGAAACACTTTTGTTAAAGGTCTATCTGTATTAACTCAGACTTTAAAGTTTGAAAAAGAACATTTTCCATTATATAAAAGGTAATAATTTTTTGGTTAGCTTTGTCATCCATCTGTCTAAGTGACAACTCTTACAATTACATAAAGAAGGCAAGGTTCAGTTTTAATATCACATCCACCTTTTTCACTCTCTCTTGTGCCTCATCTCTTCCTCCTGCCCTCGGTCTCTTTATTCAAAAGTTTTCAGCTTTGAAATTTTAATGCGGTTTTTCTGTGAACTTCAGTAGAGACTTCACTGTGTCCATTTTGTTCACCAAACACACTGAAAGGCTGCACTTCTGAGATAGCATAGGGCCTTTCTTTGTGTTTTGAGTAAAGTTCTTTTTATCTGGTAGACTCAGGCTTTTGCCAAAGAGATGCATGTCAAAATGCAGAAAAACAGAAACCTCTGAAGCCCTTTTCAGATGTGGCATAAGTAACACTGCGGACTTCATCAATCTGTCATTCAGACATGTTTTACATATATATATTGTTCTTCATTGCTTTGTTCAGTGATTCCCATGACACTGATGGAGCGAACCAAATTACACACAAAATATTATTTACTTTGTGCAAGATATGTCATCAAGTGATGAGTCAGAGCTTTCCTAAGGGCTCTGTTTTGATAGATTGACAATTAGAGAAAACACATACTACATAAAGTGACTGAAACACATTCATATGCACTTTGGGAAACTTCAGTAAACTGATTATACTATTATGAAAGTTTAGCTCATGAACTGTCTGCGCATGAGAGGTCATCTGTCTGAATTGAAGTACACATTGTCATTTGCAGTTGCTCTCATTGTAAAGAATGATAAATTGTAAGTACTTAGTGAAGCTGCTGCTGTTGTGCCACACATGTAAATGCACACAACTTTTATTCTGGAGAAGTTTATGCAGGTATATAAAGGCTGAGGTATGTAATAAACTCATAAGACGTAGCTGGAAGCTACAGTGACAGCCTTAGTTTTTCATCATAGTAAAGACTATTTCAAAATGAGTGAAAGAATGTGAGAGGAACTTTCCGGAGGTCTGTGGAATGAAGTTGGAGTAACCAGAGAGAACCAACGCAGCCAGAAAGGCCCAGAAGTTGGATTCAAACTAAGGACCTTTTTGCTGCATAGGAACAGACTGCTGACTTTCTAAATGCCTCTACTTTGCAATAATACCAATTACAGTTGATGGTGGAATATCAAGACAGTTGTGACCTCTTATAGTACGACTCTCAAATTCAGTCTTATTTTTTTTCACATCATGGGTGTTTAATTTCATACAGCAATGGAAATGTGACTGAGACACTTGAAATGAAAGAATAAGTGTGCTTTTGTAGTGTATGTGCTGCAGGCATAAAATACAGTTCCCATTGACTTACATAGCTTCAAATTTACGTTATGCAAAGAATCTGCGATCATGCTGCGGAGACGGACTGAAAGCCACTGTTGTGCTCCTCTGCAACCCCTATTTGCTTTGTGCTTCAGTGGAAGGCCACCCAGCTGCCACACACTAAAGGAAGTTTGCTCAGTCACAGTGAACACCTTAACCATTACTCACACACCCCCCAAAAAAACCTCTGATGTTTAGTCTCCACAAAAATATCTAAATAAAGTCCACAATGTCCCGGACAAGCCCCCATTTATGTTACGATCCAGCTGAAAAGTTGCAACACAAATAAGGAGACTGACACCAGAGTTATAAGAAGGATGGGATTTATTTTACATTACTCAACAAGCTTAGTAAAAACAGTTGCAACCCAATGAGCATTTGGGCAAGAAGTGATGTCTCCCAAAGTTAGCCTCAGACATGCCTTTTTCAGACCTCACCAGGGGTAGACTCATACACTCCCACTGCAAAGAGAATAGGGCTTGCTGAAGGGCCTACTAACTACAAAAATGTTCCCTTTGCATTATGATTATATAGGACATTTGCTGAAAATATCCTGTCTTTTAGTGATCTGAGTAACTTGTAGCAGACACACCAAGTCTTAGCCCTGTGTATGTCTATCCATTGATATTATAATATGAATTTGGGCTTTTGCTGTGTTAAAAGTAATACATAAACGTCAATAGGTCTAGCAAGACTACCATCAGTCTCGACTGTTTTACAGCAAAGCAATTAAGGTGCCAAAATAAGGTTCAAATTTTGAGACTGTGTTGAGATGAGATTTCAGAGTGATGTGTGCATCTGGCAAAGGACTGAAGTCACACTAGAAACCTCCCGTGTTCTCTTTGCTCTCCTCTCTCGAGTGGAACCCAGGGTCTCAAATAATGTACATACTCATATAAAAACAGGGATAATTACTGAATCATGTACGACTCCTCTTTTCCTCCATACCACTTCAAGGGATAATTAACCCCGGTTTGCCCCGCTGCTCTGAAATATCATTGATGAGGCCCTGCATCCCTCTGTGAAGGAGACTGACTCCGGTCACTAAAGATTCCTGTCAAGTCACGTTGTCATTCGGGGGTGACATAAAAGTCTGTGACATGTGACATTAACCAAAGGTCGCATATAGACTTCTTCCACAGTCAGAATGACTCTGAGCCTCAAAGGGATATGTGTTATCATCCAATCGTGTGGACACGGGTAAGCCAAACAGGAAGTGATATACTCTGAGCTGTGTGGCTCGCCTTCTCGATTGGTCAGTGTTGTGACATAATTGCCTCTGGCAGCTCAAATCTAGATTTTGGGTACCAGGACTTGTGCTGATGAAAAAAGTTGTTTTATTGACAAGAGGCTTGTTAGCAGTCAGAAACATGTCTTTATCTGGGAAACGAGACAAGGAAAAGACGCAGTAAACTGCTGAAGTTTGATAGAAACTGATAGCACTAATAGGAATTGCGTTGTCTGCGTATGAGATCTGATAGGGCGTCTGTTATTTTAGTGCTTCTCATTTATGGCACACACAAATGTACAAGCGCATTTGCTTGATATGCTGTGATGTACAATATTTAGGCATTGTCTTGGCAGGCATTTTCCGTGTGTGTGTGTGTGCGTGTGCGCATGTGGTTGTGTTTGTTTGTTTGCATGCTTAGGGCTCAGTCAGCAATTCCACACTGTGCTGTCCAGCTGACGTCAGGAGGGCAAGAGCTACTGAGCCAACCAGCCAGGCAACCCCCATGCACAGCCCTCTGAGAGCTTTCGACCTATGCACCTACATAGATCTCTTTTTCTGCTCGCTGCTCATTCCTACCTCCACTTCTTCGTTGCAAAAATCGGTTGTGTCTTATTTTCCTACAGTATATACACTTGTTATTCTCGGTGCGCCATCCTCTCGGTTCTCTTGTCATTCTCTCCTACTTCTTCCTCTTTCACTCCATCTCTCCTCATCTGTCTGCATCCCTCACTCCTCTCTCTCTCCCTCTCCACGCACCCCTTCCTCTTTCCTTCCTCCCATTTTGAAAGCAAACACTGCCTTTACTTGTCCGCGGTCAAAGACTCTCCTCTGTCCTCTAACCACCGTTTTGGAGAGTCACTGCAGGCTCGCCACTCAGTATGCACAGTGGCCACGTGGCCCGACAATGGCTCATTTCAACCTCAATTTCCCCCGAAATGAATGGGAGCCCACCCCGGTGCACGCGGCATGCCTTTTAATTGGCCCAAGTTAGATTCAAACCATTAAACCACTGATGTCGACACATCTTCGCCGCGCCCATTTGCCCCCTCCCCACCCCGTAGCCCCATTCACACACACACACACAGACACACACACACACACACACACACACATGCACACGCAAACACACAGACACTCTTTCCCTCTTAGGCTGCCAGAACATAAACGTCTTATCTCTCGGCCCCAACCAAGCACAGACGCCATGAATATTCAGCAGCTTCCATCTCCGTTTCAACACACACACACACCCACACTAAAGCAGGGGAAAAACACATAAACACATATATACATACACACAGACAGGGTCTTTGTCCTGGACACAGTATTTCAAAATGGGCATTGTTTACGCTTTGCTGAGTTTAGCTCGTTTGTCTCTTTCCCCTCATTTGCTACAGTGTGAACGCTGCATATCTGGAGGATATTGATTAGAAGCCAAAGGAGAACCACCAATGCAGATATTAGCCCTTTGTGTGGAAACCAAATCAACATTTTTCACTTTACAGTTTGTATAAGACTTACCTGTTTCCAGGGAAGGAAAGCAAGGCAGAAAGATAGAAAGACAGACAGAGAGGGAGAGAGAGAGAAAGGTTAAGATCTATGCTCTGCAGTATCAAAACGCAGCATGACCATATACTCTCAAGCATTTTTATGCTATATATTGGCAAATCAGTTATATAATTTTCTGCTGAACAAAACCGTAATCATGTGATCAACACCTATCAGCACTAATTAAGCTAATTCCAAAGAATTCAATCCTTGGTAGTGAGATCAGTGGATGTGAAGAAATCAGATTAAAACAATTTGTTCTTCAGCGTATCTTAAAACAAATAAAAGAATCAGAATATGAACTGAAAGGTTAACAATGACAACTTCATTAAAAAAAAAAAAGAAAAGGACACACAAAGGTCTGCCTGTGGTGGCTTTGCCAGAAACAAGCGCGCTCAAAGAATATTATCTTCTGCTATCGGTCAGTCATTAAATAAAGAGCAGATTAATCAGGGAGGGCCCCGTGGCATTGGGTACAAACCCTCATCTAATCAGAGGAAAGGCTGGGAACCAGGTGTGCTTCATCTCTGTGAAACACAGACTGAACTCAGCCGAGGCGCTCAGCCCCAGCCCCACTCCAACACCCCTTTGAAATATTTCACTCCAAATTCACAATAGCCCAATCCCCCCATGGATGTTGTCAAAGATGAAAGAGGTAGCGTGCACTGGTGCTCTGTCCGCACTGCTCTCGCTTTCTCTCTCTGCTCATTCTCTCTGGAATAGAGAGAAAAAAGAAAAGAAAGTGAATACTCAAGTAGCTCCTGCACTCTTCAACCATTTTACACTACCTGCTTTGATCTCCTTACAGCATGCTGCTGTCATAGTAACAGATCAAAATCTCAGTGTCTTTGTATTAGAAGCTTTTCTCCCTCTTTTGCCTTAGCTTGACTCGCATGCATTTATTTACTTGTCTAAACCATCCCTCTTTTCTCTCTTTCTCCCTCTGTGTCTCTCTGCCTCTCTTACCCTCCAGTTGCTAGGAGGGTTTTCCTCCTCGTTTAGCTCGTTAGTGTGTGGCGGTAGCCGGCAGGATCAATTATGGGGGAATGTGAGCTTGCGTCTCGGTATCATTACCCAGCAAAAACTATATTAGTTCAGTCTGAGGGGAACACATGGGCAGTAGACAGCCTGATTATTATACCAGCCTGCCAGCCTGCCAGCCAGCCAGCTACTGTGTCTGTTCTTTGGCAGCCTCTGCTACTGATCTCCAGCCGTACTGGCCTTGCTCACTCCTCTGTTCTCTTCTGAGCTAGACAGGATACCATGCTCACTTTGATCACAATCAAAAATTACTTCAATTGAGCACAAAAGTGCGACAGTAGTATTCAGAAATAGGCTTAATGCGAACCGGCGTTTCTGTCAGTGGAGCTGCTGATGTCTCGACACTGCATGCTCAGGTTGTGCCGATGGACAAAGTGATTGGCGATAGCTCATCAGTCAAGGCAATTTTTTTAGCTAATTTTCCTGCTGCTGCTTTAACGTTATTATGAGTTGGATAATTAATTGTAGCGTCCTCGCAAAGGTTCATGCTTAGACTTTTGTATGCTTTGAAACAAATGTGTGTGCGCATGTGGTGGCCACACTCATCCATCAGAAACAGAAGGAGGATATTTCTCACTATTGGTTTGAATTTTTAAATTACAGCTTAAGGTGACGATGCACTTGCAGAGACACTCGCTCATCTCGCCTCCTTAACTTTCTCTTTTTTTCGACAGTTATAAATGCCGCAGTGCGTGGGGACAACACGATGAAGAGAGAGATAAGTGATCTAATTTGCACACATAAAACCAGACTGGACAAGATAGTTAAACCATAGGGTCTATATTTGTTTGGTTTATTTAAAGCCAGCATATGTTATGACTTACAGAGCTGTTTAAATCTTCTTTTATGTGAATCTGTAAATGTCAAATAAGGGATATATACACATATTTATATTCAGCGGTCAGTAAGCTACAGTATATATTCAGTATACACATTTAACATAAATCCAAAAGAGTTATTCAAAAGCATTTTAAAGCCTTTGGTCTTTGTTATATGAAGTGAATTAACTGTATTTTTTTGTCGTATAGAAGAAGGAGCCATCCATCCATCAGGTAAATCACAATCAAATTTCCTGTGGACCGTTAAGTGACCTTGTTTTTCTCAGCTGCTACATTCAAGAAGTCAGGAATGACCTTTCAGACTCAAATGCACATGGAGTATGTCATATTACCAAAATCACACTGAACTGGGAAAAATGGGGTTAAATGCTGGGCCATTCAAACTGTATTAAAAATAAAATCCATATTTTGTCGGAACATTTAAAGGTCACGTGTATGTGTCTGTAATCACTTTTGTTCTATGCAGGCCTGTCTCAGTGCAAGACGCTGTTTAAATAAGGATTTTTAAAGGTTAATTGTTCATATAATGATGGTTTAATGTGTTGGTGTATTATCAGAGATATGTGTAAATAAACTGGACCTCTTTAGGTTACACCTCAATAGCAGGGGTACTCACATTAACACGGAATTTAGTTTTATGGTTTAAATAAGTAAAAAATTAAAAAACTGAACATGACTGCTTGCTGTACTAAAGCGTAACTTCACTGAAACAAATTTTCGAAACCTTTAAAATGAAGACGGTGAAACACATTCAGGATTGATTCAATGAGTTTTGATCCCTCCCCTGTCTGCTGTTTATCTCTGATGATCTCTCTCACGTCGCTCTCTTCCTCCATCTCAGTAACTTACATCTGTTTTCTTTTGCTTTGTACTGCTTTCTTCGTCTTTGCCCGCCCAAATCCCCTTTGTTCCAGGCCCCATCACTCTGCTTCTCTGTCCCCATTTCAGTCTCCATTTCTATTTATTTCTCTCACTCTTTTCGTCACCCTCTCGCCTCTCCCTCAGAGAGCAGACTTTGGGGAGTAATCCAGCCTCCCAGACAGCTGCACATCACCAGCTGTCTGAGAAAGCTGCACGCGCTCTCTCTCTCCCTCTCCTCTTCCTCTGTCTGCTTCTCTTCCCCCTTCCTTGCCTGCCCTCCCTCTGCCTCTCCTGGCTCATCTGAGTGTACGGATTGGGCACGGCCAGATGCAGCCCGTCACCGATGTCAGCTTGTGACACAAATTACCTCTATTTGATCGGTAATGGAAGCCATTTAGTGCCAACGAATGCTTCAGTACTACACATGAAGAGGAGGATTTTACTTCAGTCTAAACTATCATCTCGTAGAGAGAAAATATGAGATTTAATATACCGTATTTTCCGCACTATAAGGCGCACTTAAAATCCTTTAATTTTCTCAAAAATCATCAGTGCGCCTTATAATCTGGTGCGCCTTATCTATGAATTCTGGCTGTGTTTACTGACCTCGAACCGATTTTATGTGGTACACGGTGCTCAAAAATCTGTCAAAAAATGTTTTAGTAGGACTTTGCTAAGCTATGAAGCCGCACAGTTTGAGGGCTTGTCTGAGCATTACGGCTACCGCAGTCAGGAGCCTCGCGACTCATAGTAATCTGGGTCCAAAACTCCGTCCCTTCAGGTCCCAAAGTCAAACGAGCACTGCGGCACACTGAGAGTTAAAAACTGTGTAAATTCTTTCATCTTTAATGAAATGATCAGAGTTGCTGCTTTACCAGGTGTAACAATTAAGTTTAACATCCAGGCATCCATGAAAACAGAATTTATTAAATTTAACAGAGTTACAAGTTAGCAGGAAGTTAGCAGAAACTTAGCTCGCTAGTTACCTATACA
>VUQG01004886.1:2920-23664 GCA_015106755.1 Etia nguti
TTAAATCTCTTAAATGTGATGGGGGAAAGCATTCCAGACCAAAGAAGAAAATGATCTTTGCTGTCGCTCTTTGTCCTTACTGATACAGAACGGATTGTCCCTCTCTGGTGTGGAGGTTCGCCAATGCTACTCAGGTCTTTTTCATTCTTCCAAAACATTTATACATACGGTGTAGGACTCCACCACAACTACGTGTTAGACAAATCTGCTGTAATTCACCAGAGATCTATTTTTATATGATGCTAAGTGTGCACATGACATTCATTAATGCATTCAATGCAATTACCTACTTTGCCACTTTTGTTTAAATTATTTGCAGTTTCGGGTAATCTGTGTGACCTGTTTCTGTCTGCTGCGAAGAGGGAAATGTAATCTGTGGTGTGGTTGCTTATAGTGTTGGTGCCAGGTAATAACTGCAGTATAATCTGTTGTTTGATTACGATCGTTAATGTCTTCTATGGAAATTAATCTTCGTGCTTACATTTTATGTCACATGATTCTGTTTGATACTTTAATGTGATTCTCTTTGCAGGCTCGTTACCCTGCCAACTACTACACTTGTTTGTGTGATCATTTCTGGATTAAAAAATACACAACTTTGCTTTTTAATTATGTTTATTTTGACTGGCACTTCATGTTGCATGTGTTTAATAAACAAACAGGAGAGGTTTTCTTTAGGTTTTGAAGTGGATCTATGAACTCACCACACACACACTGGGATAACTGACTGAGTGCACAATATCTTCAACATATTATCAAGTCATACTATAATTGGGGCAGGGATAGCTCAGTAGGTAAAGTGTTGGCCCCGTGATCGGAAGGTCAGGGGTTCGAATCCACTGAACGACTACCCTGAAGTACCCCTGAGCAAGGTACCGCCCCCACACACTGCTCCCCGGGCGCTGCACTGGTGGCTGCCCACTGCTTCACTGAGTGAATGGGTTAAATGCAGAGAGGAATTTCCCCACGGGGATCAATAAAGTATACATTATTATTATTATTATTATTATTATTATTAAAAAGGCTGCACAAGCTGGTTTCAGAGGCAAAGCCTGACCTGCGTGTGGTTATATGGTCACTATTGTGTTGCCCTCAGTCGTAATGGTTACCAAGATTTCTGCAGAAGCACTAAACTAGTGTTAACCGAAAAATTAAATTGAGCTTGCACTGCAATATCAGTGATATAGGTGTCCAAGTTTTCCATAACCAAATTGTATAAATTAGTGTAATTTATAGTCAGAGTGTATCCGTAGATTTCAGCCGAGGAGGGATGGTGACTTTACTGGGTGGGCCTGGACCCCAGAGGGCTGAGCAGTTTCTCTTTTCTGACACTGGAAAAGAGGAACTCCCGTTCCATTTCCCAAATTGCACATCCTGGATTTCTCCTCCCATTTCAGTCTTTTCCACCAGAGATGCGAGGAAGAGACACTGAAGCCTCAGCAGAAAGGTGACTGTCAAGAAGCTATTCTTAAGAAAGAGAAACGGGGAGAAAAGCTTGAGGTATGTCAAATTACACAAAAACTGGAAATCAGAAAATCAGTGGCAACAGGTCTGATGGAGTGATGAAACCAAACTTTAAAACTGGTTCAAACTGCCCTCAATATGTAAAGAAGAGAGCAGTACAGCAGTGAAACACTCTGTGAAACACGTCATAGCTTGGGGCTGCAGTGGTGTTTGGGATCTTTTCAAACTGGATGGAAAAAAAGTTGGCCTGAGAGTTAAAAATTAAAAAAATTAAGGTGGTCATACCAAATTCTGACTTTCAAGCTCATTAGAACTGTACAAACTCGGTTTTGCTGTATACACTGTATTTCTATTTATGTTTGCACATGTTCAATAAATCACTGCAATTATTTCCCATTTCACAGCAAAAAAAAATAGAGTTGAGGACTGGCTCTTTCACACAGTACTGTACCTACAAGTTATTTTATATTCACAAGTCATTATTGTGTGCACGCAAGTCCTTGTCTTGCATGACCAACTTACTGTCTTGTACAGAAATGTTCTTAGCGCAGACCAGTAATTATCTTTTTTATTGTTTTGCCTTGTTATCTTGTACTAACAAAGTCATATCTTGTACAAACAGTCATCATCTGGTGCTAACATGTAATCTAATTTATTTTCACAAGACAATTTGCTGTAATAAGCGCATTTGATACCTTGTTTGTTTGCATGGCAAAAAAATATTTACCTGAGTTCAACTCAAGAGCCCTTAGATCACATGGCTGTCGCAAACCTTCAAACAGCACTCCATAAAACTAACAGCATTCACTGCTGTAGTGAAACTACGGTGGCCGCCCTGGCTCAAATCTTGAAGTGCGTAGCGCTTCTATTCGCCTGTTTACCTCATTTGTAATGATGATGTCAGGCCGAAACCGCTAGCTAGCTAGCCTAGCTGAAGTACCGAAGAGCCGGTAAAGGATGGAGGGAAAGAGGCGTGTGTCGGGGGGTACATTTTGATAGCCCCCCTTTTTACTTTCCATCTCCTGGCAGCGGTTTGTTCAGAAAATTAAGGCGCTAGCCTGTTAGCATGCTAGGTTGCAGGCTAGGCTAGCTTTAGTGGGTTTCAGTGTGATTTAATATGGCAGATAGCAAATTCAACACCACTCCTGACCGCTGGAATTTTTTTCTAATTTACCTCTACTTAATAACCTTCGGTCGTTGTTCATAGCACCGGGTTTTAGGTCAGTAAACCCCGCCTGCCGTTGAAGACTCCTTAGCTAACGCTGGTGCTAACCCAAAAGTGTTGCCTGGAATGGAGCCAGGCGACCTGAGAGAGAGCCCCGCCGGCTCCGGGGAATCGGACGTAGGGGAATGGAGGGAGTGTATTGAGGAGGTCAAAGCTGCGGAATGCGATGGAAAGACTCAAGAAATGGCGCTCAGAGACACCTGCGAGGAAGGAGAGAGTGACAAACAGAAAAGCCCCGGAGAGCAATTACACAGTCCGTATGAAGAGGAGTTGGACCCCAGAATCCAGGTACCTCAATTGTCGGACTTTTTGTTTAATCTGTTGGTGACCGTTAAACATCCTTCAGCTCTATTATTACATTAATCAGCCGCTTTTAAATTACTGTTACCTACACCTGGGTGTGTACATCCGGGATTACTTTCGATTTAGTTTGACAGAAAGGTAGTTATGTATTCAAATGAGCACATGTTCATTATTTATTTAAGAGACAATGTCTTCATAATACTGTAATCTGTGCAAATCCCTGTCAGATCTAAAGTGATTATCCTGTCGCCAGTGTAACATACCACTGACGTGTGTCACCTTACACTCCCAGCCTATTAATCATCGTCATTACAGTCAAATAGCAGTATTAATACTTTCTCAATATAAATACGCCAGATACATGTATTGTGTTTTTCCACAGGAGGAGCTGGAGCATCTCAATGAAGCCAGTGCTGAAATCAACAAGCTAGAACTGCAGTTGGATGTAAGTGCAAATAAAAAATTGAAAAATATCCAGTTATTACAATCATTCATACACTTATAAAATATAACTGCCAAATAATCTCCTATTAAAGTCAATGATAATTTATTTTATTTTTTTATATCGCCTCTTTTCTGTCCTTCTGTAGGACTTTGGTCAGTTTTCCACTGTTTTCCAACCTCCCCAGAATAGTAACTGACAGGTTAATTGGTGGTGAAAATAATCAGTTGCAAGTCTACTTGAAATGTATGCCAATTTAATAAGACTTGCCCTGCTTTTCTTGTCAGATTAAATAAAATTGCTTTGATGTTGACAAAACAAACTCATTATAGATGTGAAAAAACATTTATTGCCACCCTGGGAATTGCTTCTCGACGTGTTTGTGTCTAAATATTTTATTAGTCTACCCCGAAGGTGCTAATGAATATGATAATTTTGTTTTTCAATATGTGTAAAGCACAGACTCTGGAAAAGTGTGAGCTCTTAAAATGGAAGATGTAGTGGTGCTGTTTGACACTCACTGAATCGGCTGCCCACTTCCTGCATGAAATCAAATTAGTTGCTGCATTACAGGTAAATCTAATCCTGTCTTTTTCATGCATTGATCGTCCAGGATGCCAGATCGGGATACCGGAAGATCCTCACAGAGTCTGCCCGAAAGCTGAACGCTCAGAGCTCTCAGCTCGGCAGCTGCATTGAAAAAGCGAGACCATATTATGAAGCTCGGCGCCTTGCCAAAGAGGTATACACAACAAGGTTTACATCTGTTTCTGTGCAGAATGGAAGAGTGTGTGTTACAGACATGCATGCTTTTTACTGCAGCATCTGGATTCAGGAGTGAGAATCAGGTGTTCTGCTCGAGGCGAGGGAAAAACAAGCATCCCGTGCTGCAGCTGCAGTTTGTGAACGTGCAAAAGTTCTGAGTAGGGAAGGGAAATCTCAGTGCAAATGTTTTCTTTTTTAAAAAATGTTGGGGTTTTTTGAGAAACGCACTGATCCCCAGTGTGAACTGCATCTAGGTCTAAACACAATTTGAAATTCAAGATGCTTGTTCTGTTCCTTTACGAGCTCTAGTTTTGGGCAATTTTGCAAACCAGTTAAATCTACAAATCTAAAGTGTAAATCTGCGTTAACTCAGAAAACCATTATTGATGACACCAGCATATATACAAGCATATCTACTGTATTCAACAAGTGAAACACCAGTGTGTTTACTGTATGCCTGTATGACTGTGTATATAATGACAGCAACGCTGACTTGGATGTGATGAAGCTCGCAATGTCATCTACGTGCTGTGTAGCTACGTTACAGCTAGCTGGCTAACCATCCATGTGTTGGCTGTTACTGTGGAAAAAAAATGTCACTTATTAAATATTTGCTGTGTGCCATTAAATCACCTACTGCTGGCTAACTTCAATACTGTGTGATCTGATGTTAGCAGACACAGGACAAAAAAAGTGGCCTCTGTGATGATTACGAAACTTTGAGCTGTGCGTCTTTGTCATTGCCATCTTGTTTTCTTTTCTAACTGGATGTGACAGATGGGTGGAACTGACTGTAAAATTGCATCCTCATTGGTGATTGGCCAGCATCTAAAATTGAAATTTACGTTAGCTGGGCACAAGTAGACCCTGCTATCACTCAGAGATGCAGAAACTTTAACACCGATAACAGTTTGAAGTTGTTACCTGATGAAGTAATTTTAAAAATCATTGCCCAAGTTATCAGATCAGCCCTGGCGGTTTAGATTGCATCTTACAGCATATATAACTTGTATACATCTGTATATATCTGTGTATCTTTTATTCTAAAGTAATTTTAATGTAAAAATCTACATGCTGCTAATGGAGAGATGCACAACTGTCTTTCATTGTTCTTGTAACAGTGACAATAAAGATCGATCTTATCTTATCTCTTAGATGAACTCGCCAATGTCGTCCACCTAAGACAGTATTTTGATAAATGAGATGGTCTGTCATTTGGCCGTGTTAGCAGGGACACTAGCATTATCTAACATTAGCCAGAAGAGAGCGCGAGAAAAGTTTCAGATTTGATCCCGAAAACCCAACAACCTTTGACAAGCAGGTACTGATTAGTGAATTCCATTTCTAACATTTTGTTGACGCTGGGAGCAGAAGAGAGGCGCTGAGAAAAAGCACCTGGGAATTACAACAAGCATCACATTCTTTTGATTTTTGCTGAAAATTTGACCCGAGTCCTTCACATAGAAATCACATTCTCGAGATATCCAGGGAAGGTTTCATTTTTTTCAACTTATGTTACAATATGTTCACACGTTGGCAATAAACTCATCTCTCATGCATTAAAAGTTACCCAACACATTCAGACTGAAAGGCAGTATTGTTTTCCTGCACTTACCTAGAAGTGTTCTGAATATACAAACTATGATATGCAAACTCATTTTGGCAGAGAGGTGACTGTAATTGGATTGAACAGAACAGGGGTGTTGTGTCCTTGTCGTATTCCACTGCTGTAGTTTGTTAAAGGTTTGTCTGCTCTCCATAGGCACAGCAGGAGACTCAGAAGGCAGCTTTGAGCTACGAGAGAGCCGTTTCTATGCACACAGCTGCCAGGGAGATGGTCTATGTGGCCGAGCAGGGCCTGCTGGCTGACGGCAAGAACACCCTGGATCCCACCTGGCAGGAGATGCTCAACCACGCTACCGCCAAGGTAACAGAGAAGAGCAGGAGCACAGTTTTAAGATGCGTGGCTAAACAGACTGCTTTCATTTTTATTTCTTACCTCAACGAGGTTGCTATGGTTTTACCAAGCATTCAGTAATGGGTCGTTTCTGTGAGTTTATCTGGGTAGAGTAGGCATTTTGTCTAATTATTCTTGTTAGGTTTTTGCTCTCCAGTGTTTTTTGTGTGAACACATGCACACCATTATTTTTCTCTGTGACCTCGCTGCTCTGCTGTCTGCATTGTTTGTGGAAAAATAAGTGTGCAGATAAGTGGTAGTGATTCTTGGCAGCCTTGGATATACTCACAAACTCACTGTTGCTGGGTTACAATTGCCAGACTCAACAGAAAAAATACAGAGCCAGACAGCTGGTGAACTTTAGTGCCCTCTCAGCTGTAACATGTAGCCTGGATGACATGATTTCTTTGGCCTTGAGTGTCACAGAATGTATAAGAGCTCTGTAAATGCTTGACTTGTTTCTTTATTTCAGTTACAGCACAGTTTAGATCTGAGTGTGATCTGGCTTCCAGATATTATATTGATAGCTGGACTAGTTTGACAGTGCTGCAGCAGTTCCAGTCGTCTGCAGATTTCAGAGAGAACAAAACGAGTGCTCTGAAAATCCCTCCAACTTTAGGGAAAACTGTGGAGGCCTTTAGCTGTTTAAAAAGACATTATGTTATCACTCAATGTCTTGGTAGCTGATAGAAAGCTAGTATAATGGCTGTTACACTGGCTGCTATAGTCCTGCAAACATAACTTTACTCATAGTGCTTTTAATTATCTATATCACACTAAAAAGATGGATGAAGTCACAGCAGCATCAACCACTGGTTTTGATTTTCACTCAGCAAAACCAGAGTACAAACTCCTTGGATTAGCTGTACCACAGAAGACTGAAAGACTGAAAAGCAGAAGGTTCCTTAAGAAGACGCAGTAACAGCGCAACACAGTGAAAAGGGTCAGTTCAGTGTTTCTAGTTAGCTGAAATGACAGACAGCTACACCTGGAGTTAAGAAAATATGAAGGAGGAGACTGACTCAACCTGTCTTTCTACCAAGCTCTAAAGCACCCCCTTTGATCCTGTAAAGCTGTGCATGTTAAAATAGGAGCTTATAGGCACCGACTCACTTTTAGAGTCAAGCTTAAGTGGCCCCTGGAGGAACTGCGGGGCACTTTCATTGGCTTACGTCTTCAGCCCCACAGGTTGCCCTTTGTTTGCACTGAATGCTTTAGCTTATGAACTGCATTAGTGGGATCACCAGTAAAATCAGATAAAAATTTCATCTACCATCATCTTTGCTGTGGCAGAATAATTCAGGATTCTTTGAGTGACATTCATTTTTCTTACGTCTCTGGCACTAAACACCTACCATAATGTGTCAGAGTCAAAATAGCTGCTTATTGTAGGCCTGAGTGTAGCTCTCATTGCTGCTGATATTCAAAGAGAGGTGAATGATTGATGTTACTCTAATTAGGGAATGTAAGTGGACAGATATCAGCCGAGTACCTGTAGGTAACCGATGTCAAGGCCCAACGTTTGTCTGGTTCTTAATGTTACTTCTCCATTTCTCAAGTCTAGCAAGTCTTTCAGGCTTTGAAGTTGGTAGCTAGCTTGATGGTTGGTAGCTTGTGTCTAAAGGAAGTATCTTAAAATTCCATAACTTCGTGATGCTTTGGTGTAATACGTATTTAACTATTTTGAATATGTGTGAGGGCCTTTAAACAAATAATCAAATGTCATTTCATTTGGCAGCACACACACAGAAAGTACAAAGTCTTAATTGTGCTTTATTGTGCTATTAAAAATGTTTCTAGGAATTTAGAAAAGACAGCAATGAAGAGTGTGCCTGAAACTCGGTGGATAGATATTTACAAATTAAACAAGAAGCCTTCTCAGTTCTTTACTTTTTTAAGAAAATAAGAACTAATGAATAAGCAGTGAGCTAAATGGTTGGGAATGAAGGTCAAGACAAAGTTTATGATAATGCAAATATTATGACTGGTTTTAAGAGAAATGCCTTTTCCTGTTACTGTGTCAGTACCATGTGTCTCCTGTGTCTCTCTCACAGGTGAACGAAGCCGAGGAAGAGCGACTGCGCAGTGAGAGGGAGCACATGCGTGTCACACACGCATGTCAGGAGGCCGAGGCGCGGGTGCAGATGCTGCAGAAGTCCCTCAAGAGAGTCATCATCAAGTCCAAACCTTACTTTGAGCTCAAGGCCCAGTTCAACCACATACTGGAGGTAATGCAGACACAAAGAGCCCAGTGAGACCTCTGTTTTTGAGACACCTTCTGTTTAGTGTTTCCTGCACTTACAAAGCTTCTATAATATATTCAGTATTTTATGGATTTACTGGAGGTCACTGGGAGGTTATTTTCCTACTTGCATGAAATCAATGTTGAAATTGATGATGAAAGTTGCTTTGTATGACTCCAGGAGAACAAGGCCAAAGTCCTGCAGCTGGAGCAGCAAGTAGCCAAAGTGAAGACCCGCTATTCCATCGCCCTGCGGAACTTGGAGCAAATCAGCGAGCAGATCCATGCTCAGAGAGGGCGGGACCCGGGCGAGGGGGGAGGACGCCCCTCTATCTGTGCCGGGCGGAGCCCCCCTGTCGGAGCAGAATCTGACATCAAAGTTCAGGCCGAAGGCGGAGCCTGTGGCGGCGCCGTTGGAAGGGACGGAGTGGACGCATCCATCGACCTGGTGGAGAGATACAAGGAGAAGGAGCATGAGAAGGAGAGGGAGCGAGCCGGCTCGGATTCCCTTTCAGTCTTCAGCCTGCAGACCATCGCTTCTGACTTGGAGAAATACGACTCCGTCGAGCACCTCGGGGACCTCAGCGATGTGGGGAGCATCACTGGGGATGAGGGGGAGAAAGAAAAAACCGGAGTGATCAATAAGAGAGACAAGCTGGTGGAAACGAGCGCCAAAGAGCGGCAGCAACAGTTCTACAAGCAGCACCACCGAAGCTTCAGTTTGTGAGGCTGTCATAGAAACAGCTTCGGTAAACAATGCAAAAATAAAAACAGGAATCCACATTAGGGTAAACTTTTCTCATTAAAAAGGTACCAAACAAAAGTATGAGACAGGGAATTAACTGAAAAAGAAGGAGAGCTGCAGCGATGGATGTAAATAAGCACACGCACATTATTCTAAAGTTGAACACAGTAAACAGTGTAGCCTAGTTAGAACACTACAGGATCTACAGAGCTTACATCCCTGCAGGACAAGTATTCAGTATATTTACTCCCTCTGAAGGATTCTGGGTAGAATTTGTTCCTTGAGCATGAAGGAGCAGCTAAGAAAGATGAAAAGCCTTGTTTGAACAGACATATTTAAAAAAGGCATCATTTTTTGCTTTCCCAGGCTAATCGTTGATCTAACTTGGTGAGACTGGTAAAAACAATCTCCCTCTTCCTCCTCGTCCTCCTCTATTGTTTCCTCTCCAGTCGAGTTGAGTCTCATCAGCGATTGCTTCAAGGTAGAAGGTCGCAGGGCCCCTGAGATCCCCACTTCCTCATTGAGTAGGGAAAAAAACGTTTCTTTGTCGGTGCAGAGTGAAAGCATGTTTGAATTCTTGTTCCGTGTATTTGTTTCCTGTAACATGCTGGAAGTTGTGCTTTTGTTTTTTTTGGACGTTTTAGCATGAGAGAATGCGTTTTTTTGAAAATCCCTGAAATGAGTCTGAGGGCAGCATGCACTCCATCATTTCGGTTTTTGAGCGCTGCTTGCTGAAACATACTGACACAATCAGCCTTATTTGTTTTATTTAACTTGGTGTCGTAACACTGGAGTGTCATGATCCAGATGATTTGGATATTGTTTACATTTGTGTATATTTTTTGCCCTTGTTGTAATTTGAGGTGTGCCTTGACACAAACAAATTTAGCTCCAGTAGTAGTTTGTTGTAATCTGTTTGGAACCATTTAAATATGAAGTGAGCGCCCTTTTTATGATTTTAAAATATTTTTAACAGCCTGACTGATTTTTGACAAGAATTGAAAGAGTTCTGATGATGATTTTTTTTTGTTCTTTTATGATTCTTTTGCTTCTTTGACAAAGTACAATGAAGTCAGAAAAGAAAGACTTGTAAATGTGTGTAATTATTACAAAGCTGGAAAATACTGACATGTACAGATGTTGAATCTTTGCTGTACAGATGTTGTGAATATCGCAGACATATTTAAAGTCTCATTATTGTCAGTTCATCTGAAACACCTCACTTTTCACCGCTGTCTTAACAGTTACTTTTCACCCTCTGAATCGCATTTGTGAATTAGTCGGATTGGATTGTCACACCTGTAATCAATAAAAGCAGATCCTGCTGCCTGGCCTCCTCTTGTTTCATGCTGAATTCAGTGGGATGGGAATTTGTGGAATTTCTTTCCTCGTCTTCCTTCAATTATTCAGCAGACATAAATATGAAGCAGGATCGCGAGAAGATGGAAGAAGGGGGAGAGGCTGATTTAATAGATGACCAGTGTTGTGGGGATGACTGATTGCTGCCTCGTTGACTTAAGCTCCAAAGAGCTTTAGAGAAAGGCTTAACAATGTAGACCGCGTTAATACCACAGCGCCATATCTGCACCTCCTCTTGTCTTCCTGCCGTCGATATAATTATCCACGTGGGGTGAATCTGCAAGCTTATCATAAATCCAAAGCCGCTTCTTAAGATTGTGCTATGTTTTTGCTGTTGTGGGGCTTTAGACGTCGGCATGTTTCATCTTGGAAAGAAAAAAAGATCCGATAAATGCGTGAGGGGGGCTGTTACGCACGGTGCGTCTCCATCATGACGTCGTGAATTAGCTCAAGATCGTAGAGGTGGAGAGAGAAAAAAGGAGGGGAGTGTGGTGAATCGCTGTTTCGTCGTTTATGGTGGGGTTGCGTTTGTATATAGTGGATGTATGGGGCTTTTTTTTTTTCTCTATGGATTTTTTGTCATCTCTTCTCTTGGCCATGCGTAACTGCAGTACACGGAAACAATCCGAATGAGAGCCGTCTCGTTTTTGTAACATTCTGTTTACGCACGGAGCAGCTTGCACATTTACTGTATAGCCATATTAACAGAGCCATAAAAATCGTTGCAAAGATGCATATTTCTACCAAATAATCTGACACCGGGCTTTTCCCCTGGCGGGTCCCACCCGGAGGACTTACTCTTATCTTCACTGAGCGCATCGAAACTAATAGTAAGTACACACATGCTACAGCTTTGCTTCAGGGCGCTACATGCTATTATTGCTGTAGGTCGCGATGTTGGAGCACATTTATTCAGGAGACGCTCCATTGCCCGTGCACAGAATCTAGACAGCTGTCACATTTGAATGCAAGAGGCGTTCATTTTTTCGATGGGCCTGATTTGTTTTGATCCAGCCTGTTTGCATTTACATTTTAAAGCCTTTTAGAGACAGAATGTGAGCTCTGGCTCCTGTTTATGCGAGACGCAGCCGCTTTAGGCTGATGACATGATATTTGGACATCCTTTCATAGGAGGGCTTGTTAATATGGTCGGCCTTCCTCTACAGGCCATCACGGATTCCCTAGTCAACACCCGACGAGCAACTACCGGCAGCATACGGTTGGTGGCACCCTTACTGTGACCCTCACGTCTCTGTAGTTCATGCTCAGCCATGCACAGAATGCAGCATCTGAGTGTGTGTGCATGTGGAACCGCCTGAAAATAGCCCACTGTGGGCTATTCTCAACATCACTGTGGTGCTGAAATGGGCCGGATCAGTCCTTATCCAGCGCAGCTTCCGGCAGAAGACTCACACAAGGAAGTGTAGGCAGTGTGTGTGCAGCAGTGACATTGGAAGTGGATGGGATTGAGGTGTGTGAGATGTTTCATGTAGCAGTTGTGTTTTGGAGGCGCTGTCCGTGGTGCTGAAGCCTTAATTGCTTTTCCAGCTCGAGGCCAGTCGACAGGCCGCCGTTCTTTCCCCTCTGTCTGCTCAGTGCCAGGACAGCCTCAGCTGATGGAGTCAGCTGGCTTTGTGCCGTTAGGCTGCTCACTCACACAGTTTGCTTTTATCCGGCTGGGTGTGTGATCGCTGATATTAATGACTCCTGCTGAGCTGTCCTTCTTTCTCTCCCCGCTTCCCACACGGGACCAGAGCACACACACAAACACACACCCATAATATGCACGCTCTAGTGGTGGTGTCTACCTCCTGCATGCTTCTTGTCAGTGAACTCTAAAAATACACTGGTTAATGCTAATGAAGTTTCCAGCAGAGTTTGTCTGCCTTCCACAAGCAAGCCTCGCTGCCATCTGTCTTCCTCACTGTGGTACTTTACTTTGTTATGCCCCTCTACTCATCCCATCCCATTCTCACACACGCACGCACACGCACACACTTTATCTATCTCTGTACTGTCACGTTAAGCGTGAGAGTGTTTGGATGAGTTTTGTTTGTTCATGTGAGGCAACCTAAAGCGGCATTTATAATTCAAAACTGCAAATGAACGGCTATATATAGGGTGTTTATCATCGATACTGTGTGTGTGTGTGTCTGTGTGTGTGTTCCCCTGCCTGCCAACACTCCAGGGGCTTTGGGACTCCTGGGTGTTTTCACTGTTTTCTGGTTTTTTGTCTGTTGTCATGGAGTCTGCGTACACATTAAATTCAGTTAACCTAAGAGATTTTGTTGGCGTGATGTGCATTATGACCTGTAAATTCACACTTTGTGTAAAGAGATTTCACATGTTGAAGTCTGGTTACAGGTGTAGAATTGCAGCATATAGGAACATTAAGTTGTATGAGCCCCTTTTGGGGTCCTAAGGGAGCTGCCAAGTTTGATGAATTGCCTCAAGTGAAAAAAAATCAGGGCATGTGTGCAGACCTCTGTAGCCCACTCTTTATCTCTGCTTGAGGGCTGCATGAACTGCTGCTGACATTATGGACCCAAATCTGTGATCAAACTGTCGACGGTGGCGGTGCTTTCAGTGGAGCTGCTAGTGAATTGCTCAGCTGAATCATTGTTCCTTAAAAGTCTGTCAACACACCAAATAGCAGCACTCATCTCGCAAAAAGAAAGCCTTTGCAGCCACACTTTACTAGCTATTCTGGATATTTTTCCACTCTGGAAGAGAAGAAAAGTCTGTTGAGTTTGCTTTGGTGTGAAATGGGGATCCACTTTGCAAAAAAATATCAGCGTCAGCCATCAAAGCCTGAGCTGAAATCTTGTCTACAGGGCTTTTGAAATGAACCTGAGCCGTCTGCACTGTGAATACAAACAGAAGCAGAGAGAGAGAAAAGTGGACTCATCGTGCAGCTTATCCGCCAGGTTGAAAAGGGAGCTTTTTTTTTGCCAAAAGGTTGATGCAGTGAAGCGAAAATGACTGCATCTGAGAACAGAGTGTGCGGCATTAATACTGTAAGGATATTTTCTCAGTAACCCATTTCTTTTTTGTCTCTTCCGTCTTCTTCCAAAAGTCTTGATTTCCCTGCCACACTTACCCATTTTAAAACCTCTCTCTCTCTCCTCCTTCTCTTTCAGATCCAGAAATGGCACGGCTATTGTTTCTGATTCTTCTCTGTGCTCTTCCATCTCTCGTTGTGCCCATACATAATTCATCAGCTGGAGGTAATTTGTGTGCAGGAATCGGTGTGTGTGTCTGTTTACAATATGCAGTAATGGACAGAAGTAACTCCGCAGAGATTGCTAAGTGACCCGAATGAAACGCTGCACTTTGTGCAGCGAGGAAGGCGTCAGTTAAACTGATAATATATCATGTTGCTGTAATATATCTGCATTATCTGGAGACATAGAGCTTTCTTTCTATGCGCTTATCGTCCTTCATTCTGCCTCCTCCCCCTTTTTTTTGCCCTTTCCCCCAGGCTGTGCCATCATCCGGCCTCCCAGGGATGGTGGGATCCGCTATAGAGGCCTAACACAAGAACAGGTACAGAGAATCTGGTTACTGCAGAGTGTTGAAGCTCATCAGTCAAATCAATCACATGACACTGCTCCCGGTTAGAAGATTTCAAAAGAAGTGACACAGAAGTAGATTTGTACCTGCCAAAAAATAAATAAATGTAAAAACATCTCATATAATTATACACCAATACATGCACCTGAAAATATAAAAACAGGCATTCATTAAATTCTAAAATGTGGTGAAATTAATTTGTCTTATTAATGGAGGGTTTTTTTTTTTTGCAATCATTTGTACTGATTCAGGGTTTGAGGGTGTTGGGTAAAAGAAACATAAATGATTAAATAAATAGATAAAAAATAAAATATCAATAAATATGTAAATATCACGTTAAGCCACCAAAAGTACTATTAAACAAAAAGAACAGACATAACTAATTTATAAAATGTGAAAAATGTATATTTCAAATTTAATTTTCTTCTTTATTTTATAACAATAATCAAATAATGTAACAATATGTTACTGCTTTTGGAAAATAAACAGGAAAATAAATAATAATAAATTTATAAACAGAGAACCAAAAAAAATACAGACGTGAAATAAATTAGAAATATCACTTTACATCACATGCTGTTAATTATTGTGTTGTAAATCATGTACTGTCTATAGGTTTTACATTTGGTGCATTTAATTCAAAATGTTCTTGTAAAAATTGTTTTGAATGCTTATTTTTTCTAATTTTCAGTCCTCCGTATCCTCTTTAGCAATGACAAAATTCACTGGTGATTAAAACTTTGTGAAGAGAGATATTTTAGCTAATGGCTGAATGATTTTACACAACACACTGACTAACTAGAGAACACATGTGAGACCTGGCAGGCTGCAGCTGTTGTTTGAAGACACCACAAAAGCTTGTGTTTACTGGAGGAAAAGGAAGTTTATAGCTCATAACCAGCAGAGAACATCTCAAAGCTGTCGTCTGGCACTCCAGCTTTAAATGCTCAGTCACACATGCCACATGCTGTACCAAACGTACAAACAATGAGCTGCACTCTGAGGACAGGACAGTTTTGCCAAGACCACTTGCTAGCTTTTGTAACTGATAATGGCAGCGAACTGAGGTGTGACAGTGCAACAGCAATCAATAAGGGACAAATGTCTGTGTTGTCAGTAAGGAGTGTCCAAGTCAGTCCCGTTAATCACTGAGCCAAAATTTTACAGTAAAAAACAACAACAAAAAACGTAGCAGGTTCTTATTTTCCTTAGCATGAGTGACGTGAAGTTATTTACAAATGAAAACGTCCTGTTGTTTGAGTAGGAGTCGTTTGGTGTGGGACCATAGACTGTATATAAAAGATGAACTCAGCATTTTGAAACCTCAGTGTTAGCATTTTGGCCACTGCTATATTTTTTAAATTAATTAATTTTGGGAGGCAGAAATGGAAACTATTTGGATAACAGGTTGGAGTGCTAAGTAATCGCCTAATGCTAGTAAGCTTAGTTAGCTGTATTCATAAACTTTATGAGTGCAATGCAAAGACTGACTAATAGAATTCCAGAGTTTCACTCCCCAGCACTGAGGCACAAACTTCTTGAATGAGCTGTAGGTCCAGCAGACTAGAGACACCCACCAGTGAGAGCACCCACTGCACAATGGTCCTAAAGGGCGAAACTATCCATAGAGGGTGACACTGCTTTTATCAGCAGGCTGTAAACATATTTATTATTGCTGTAAAGTTGGACATAATGTGGGCGTCTATGTGGAGTTTTGCACATGACTATTAGCGGAACTGCAAATTTTGGCACCGGCTTTATTTTTCAACCCAAGAAGTTTCTGCTTAAGATATAAAAATTACATCCAAAACTTCCACAGCTCCCATATGGCCAACAGTCTCACAGAGCATGTTTCACAACCTTGAACATGACATTGTAATAGTTTCTTATGAAATTTAATGTAAAAATGTAAAAAGCAAAAGATCCTTAATGATCTAGTTTAGCTCTAATATACCAGCCTGCTACCATGAAACTGGCTTCATATAAAAATGAAACTCAACAGTTCCAAAAACTTTGAGATTGGGCCCTCAGAAATATTTTGTGCTGTAGCTGCATGCCTCGTTCCAGTTCAATGACTTTCTGAAGCCTCGAGCTGTGTACAGGGTGCCACAGCACTGTGCAAACTACTGCTACAAGCTGGCAGGCCAAAATTTTATCAAGAGCTTAAAGTGATATGCCAGCTGGATTAAAGTGTGCATGGGGATGGGTTCGTCCCACAGGCCTTGATTTTGATGATGTCGGCTGGAGTACTGTTATCTTAGAGTGTCCAATGATATGAGTGTGTGGATAGGGCCAGTGTTGGAAATGGAATCAGTACGTTTACTCAAGTACTTTACTAAAGTAGTGGTAATGCACTTGTAATTTACTGAAGTATTTCCATGTTATACTACCTTCTACTCATATTATATTACATTTTGGATGCAGATGCATTACTGTGTTCTAACTGATTTTAAAGCTTTAGTTACTTGTCATTTTTCAGATTTTAAAATAAAAATCCAATAATACACGATTCTGTATATCAGTAAGATTTAAGTGTTATACACATCAATGAATCAATAATTGTGATCTGGTAATTTATTATTCTGCATAATAAGTACTTGGGTATGTTAGATACTTGAAATAGTTTTTAATGCTCAAACTTTTTGAACCTTTACTTTACCTTTTACTAAATGCTCGAATACTTGTTTTACTGCTACGTAAAGTAGTTATTCTCCATAAAGTGATGTTTAAACAATTGTACAACACCACTTTTCGTGTATTATATCTGACTCAGAACACAGGGCGGCACACAAGCCTGAAAATTGTTTTAAACATCTCGGAAACAGTGATGACTCTTTGTGCTTTGATGATGGAAACTTGGCAGTTTGATTGAAAGCATACGTCACTACAGTTTCTGAAGAGCAGTCCCTCTGTGGCTTTTAAACAGTCACTACAGTCACTGGCGTGGGCACTGAATGGGAACGTGGCAGTGTGTTAAAAATGATTTAAGGGCAAAGCGCACACACACCGGTACACCAACCAGCTCTGATAACAGAGAGGGATCAGAACAGGAGCTGGATATTGAGCGATGGGATCAAACTCTTTACCTTTGGACTCTGGACAGTACCGAGGCGACCGGGTTGACACCAAATGAGAAACAATGAATCGGCTCAGTTGCAGCAGAAGTAGCTGAGCATGTGCTTATACAGAGATAAAATGAAAGGAGTGTTTGGCAGTACTGTGACACTGAGAGCGGCTCAGAAAAAATCTATTTTATACTCAAAAATAAGTCACTTTTTACTTAATTCCTTCAGAAACATAAAAGACAATGTAGAACACTGGAAGTTCAAAGTATTGTGAATATTTTAAAGGTTGAATGGAGTTTGTAGTGCAGTGTAAGTCAGAGGAGCTGAACAGGTTAGAGTGAGCAGGGAGGAGTGTAAAAAACTTTTGCTGGTGGGAGGAGGTGGCACGATTTTAAAAGCTGGATTTCTCAGCGTGAGCCATGTTTAGTGTCATTAATAGCTGAAAAAATAATGATGCTTCAGAGAAAAATTCTAGCAATGACCCGCTGGCATTAAGACAAATTCACTTTATTAACCAAAGCAAGATTGCCTTGTTGCTTGATATAAAGAATGATCCTGTTGTGATTGGTGTTCGTATACACCACTTTTGCAGCTTGACTTGAGTAAGGCACCCTGTCTATGATGAGTAGTAATGATATAATTATAAAAACACTAGTGGCTGGTCCAGTCACGAGGCTGCTATCCCTCATCCTCCAGCCAGTAGAATTGTTATGTGGCACAAATCCTCTGGAAGTACAAGTTCTAGAACACATGATTCCCAGGTCTCAGTAGATCTTAATGGGGTGCATATGAGCCTTAGTGACTTTATTCACCATATCAATTCAAAAAGCACATGGCTAAGCAAGAACCAGGAATAACACATGCTAAAATTATAATAAACATAAACCACCGAGAATGCAGGCATCTCCTATGACTGGTATCATTACTTTATGACCATTGTGGTTTTTGACTAATATTCTACTCAACTCGATAACATGTTGTACACCATGGAAATGACATTGAAAGCTGAGTTACCGGAGTGCCTAATCAGATGAGCTATTACATATGCATCCAGGAAATTCTTAGACCTGTGTTATCCATCCCAAAACACCCCCTTATTTGTAAGCGAAATAGCCTTTCGATGCTGTTTTTGCTGGGTGGTCATAAAATGAAAGTATATTAGCTGTGTGATATTTTACCGCTTCCTCATCACAAAAGAATTCTGACATCTTTCTTGAGTTAAAGGTTTTCAGAAAACTTGTCCTGTGACCTTGAACTTGAGGTCAAGTAGATACACCTGTGGTATCAGTTAGAAAATTGTACATTGCCTCATTCTCAAATTAATGTGTTCACAAAGTTGTCAGATTATTCTGACTTCCAGCTCTGATTTATTTATTAGTTCGATTCAGTCGATAGTCAGTCAGCTGAGGCTGTCATTTACATCAAATTAGCGGTCGGTCTCACTGACCACTCAAAGCACTTAACAGCATAAGCAGACTACAGTATCTCAAGCAAAATCTTAAAATGTTTCAGATTTCATTTTCCTAAACAGATACACATCACTTCACAAACACGTTGAGTCTGACATTAGCGGGACAAATTATGGGTTTTTACCCCTGAACATCAGTTGAACAGATATCGAGAGTTTAGTGGCTGCACATGAAATCAGTTGTTTTTTATAGCTTTAAAGGGAACTCTGTCCATTTGGAAAAAGAAAGCTCAATCAATATTATCTGGTTATTTCAACTTTAAGCTAATGGTACAGTTTTAGAGAACTTACTGTATCACAGTGTTTCTCAAGCTGTGGGGCATGGAGACAGCGCAGGTCGAGTGCTGACGATGAGAGAAAAACAAAGTGAAATTAAGCTGAATACAAAGTATTTTTGTATTCAGCTTATGGGAAATATAATAAGTGTTTGCTGGTGTTATCATTCCAAGCATCAATTCTCTAAAAATTAAACTTGGATCCCAATTTATTTTTAATGTTTATGAAAAAATGGAGTGCGGGGTATTATTAAAGTTTTTTTAAGTGAGGGTATGCCAGAACAAGTTGGAGAACCACTGACTTATCAAGTCATCGAGAATTAAGCGGCTCTGTGGAAAATCTTGAAGTTTTGTTTAAAAAATATTTGTTTCATAGGTCACTATTTGCTGCATCAATTTGATCAGTTTGTAAATTAAACATTCATATTTTAGAAAAAGAAACGAGTCAAACTGCACCAGACTTCCTATCATTCAGCTTAGTTGCTGAGTTGTCTGCTCCTGCCAAGGTGTGGATAAAAGCACACCTGAGCTTGGCTCCGAGGGACGCCACTTCTCGCTAGATCTCATCATGCACTCCCTGCTTTTAGCTTAGATTATCTGGCAATTAAAAAAATTATAAAATTATAAATTTCTAAAAACTCTGGTGTCACTATTCACTTTCTCTTGCAGATTATGAGCTAGGTTGGAACATAACTGGGGGCTTGTCTGGGATGGTTTGAACATCAAGTTTTTGTTTTTAGAGATGTAAACCATAAAAAAGTGACAGAACAACTTAAAGCAATGTCTCTTTCCAGGAGTCATGATCTGGTTACTAAAAAAATATGCAAGTGCAAAAGTGCTAGCTAGCTAACATCACAGCTATCTGCGTGCTTGTCACAAGCCTCTTGTCGTGGTTGATGCCCGTTTCCTTCTGAACAGTGATTTTTTTTAATTTTTTAATTTTGTATTTTTTTGATTAACTGGGTCATGAGATCTGGAAGGAGACACCGCTGCTGTAGAATTTGTGCAATACATTATGTAAACACCATAAGGCGAGTGCCATTTAGTTTCATTATATTCAAAAGGAGGCAGACATTTCTACAGCTGATGTACCCAAACAGTCTGGATAGATAAATAGCTTTACAGGCCAGAGGAAAAATATGTCAATTTGATTCAACTGTCCCTCTTAAAGGTTGGGGAAAAAAAATCCAAAAAATATTTTATTCTACTTGAGGATTATAGAAATACAGCCACACTATTCCATTACATGGAAAATGTTTACATTAGACACACATTTCTTCCTAAATTAGATGAATATATTTATCATCTTTGCAAACATTCGGCTCTCCACAAATATTGAAAATAAAGTAATGGGTTTGAGGAATATGTGCATAATATTTTTGTACTGACATGTCTCTATAAACACATAACAGCTTATAAATGGGTAAAGGGAAAGACTTTTAATATTAGAAGCTTTTTGGATTAAGGTGGCCACATTTCAAACTGGTACTGGCTGTCTTCTAACCAATGGCAGACCTGTGAAGTTTGCAAATGCAACAGCGTCCTGGATATGAAATAATACGGTATGATGTTGCAATTAATCCCCAAATGACATCTACTTTTACCCCCTCATTTTAGAATGAACAAGTAATGAATATACAAAAGGTTCAAAAGTGTCTCAGTTGTTACATGGTTGATCCTTTAATGCCAACACTGTCATATTTGATACATGAAATCTTCATTAGTGTGTGATTTTATTTTATTTTTTTACCCTAACTCCCTTATATATATATATATATATATATATATATATATAATATTTTTTTTTTTTTTTTTTTTTTTTTTTTTTTTATAAAAAATATTTTTATTTTTTTTTATATAT
>VUQG01004886.1:32385-45026 GCA_015106755.1 Etia nguti
AACAAACCCGCCCCCCCCCCCCCCCCCCCCCCCCCTTTAGTCTGGAGGAGGTGGTGTCCATGTTTTCCAAAAAGAATTTCAATTTTCAATTCGTCTGACCACAGAACAGTTTTCCACTTTGCCTCAGTCCATTTTAAATTAGCTTTGGCCCAGGATGGCTCAGGCATCCAATACTGATTTTTGGCCTTGTCCCTTGCACTCGTGTTGCACACATCAAATTTGAATTGAGTTAATATTTTATAATATAGTTATAGTTTCTCAGTTAAAAGGTTTGATATGTTTCTGTGTTCTACTGTGAAGTTGGTTTATGAGATCTGAAAACCACTGCGTTCTGGTTTTCTTTACATTTTACCCACTCATCCCTCTGTTTCAGAACTGGGTTTGTAGAAACACCAATAAACTGACCTGGACAGCGTCCACATCACTGCAGACACTATTACTGATGTAAAAAAACAAAACAAAAACATAGCTCACTAATCATCACAGTGAGTTGAAATGAAGCGGCTGTAATAAGAAATGTTGCCCACCCTCTGGTCCACTCGTTTTTTCCTCTTCCTGCTGAAGACGATCCATCTTAACAGTTCCTTTACGAAAGCTTTTAGCATCTTTGAAGTCAAATTAATTAACCATAATCCTAAAAGCTGGCAATACAACAATGCTCAGAATGAGGACGTAAGCTTTGCAAAAAGAGCTGCAATACAACCTCCACTTCACTTTGATCATTTTAATTTGGCTAATTATATTTTATTTATGGAGCATTTTTCTAAACCTATGTTACAAAGTGCTGCACGTGGCAAATGGGCCATAACAAGCAGACTCGACTACATTACTGTTATTTCCATTTGGGCTATTAATTGAACAGTTTGTTCAAAGCACATCAGCATATTTGCAAGTTATGGTGTAAGATGGAAGAGCAGACATAATTTACATGATATGATCTGTGGTGCTTCTCAGCCTTGTTGTTTCTCCGTGAATGGGCTTTTAGTCTGTCACTTTCAATTCTGATTCTCATCTCGTTTCATAAAGATGGCCCAGTGCACCTGCTAAAGGGAGAAATAAAAGAAACATTAATGCAACTTTCCTTAGTATTTAGAGAATAAGGATAGCTCTTTTTATGGTTGCCACATAGATACTTACAGATCACATGACTCAGCTAGGAACCTTCCTCATCATAACTGACTATTTAACCACAACCACAGTCTCCTATCAGGTAAACCTGTGACTTTTAAACTGGACTTTAATGATCCCATTTTGGAGACCTTCTTCTCTACGTGGCCAGTGTGTCAAAGCACAGGCATTGAGAAAAAAACAGGACACTCTGAGATGAGAATATGTTTAATCTACAGGAGAGATGAAGCCTTTTCTCTCTGCTCACTCGGGTGCTTGAAAAATAAGTGAAGGCCTATAAAATAAATAAATGTAAATATGAAATGATCTGTAATGTCTCCGCTGAGGCTGTCTGTGTCGCTGCTTCAGAGACATTTAGATGACGTTTAATGAATAAATTTGCTTAGCTTACATGTGCACTATATAATTTATTATATCTCTCTACAAACCAAATGTGTATTGGCTCTTGCAAATTTTGAAATAAGGGCAGCAATCCAGTCAAATCCCAGTTTAAACCTCCTGTTGTTCACATTTAACACCAGTGGAAATTTTCCCAGGAGTACACTCTCAGAAGCAGGATTTTTTGTTTTCTCTGGCTTATGTAAGAGCACAAGCTGCAATGTGCAGATTGGAGTTTTATTTTGTACTCGCATGCTGGAAGGAAGATTCGACAAACTCGGCAGCTTAACAGAAATACATTGAAGAGCCCGGCCATTTTGTCAGGCGATCAGACAAAGAAGAAAAAAGCTATTCCTGTTTTATTTTTACTGGTAACTAACGCAAAACTTTCCATTTTCCAACTTTCTAACGACTCCGTCATTACTTTGTGCCCGTTTTGTTTCTGAGACGTGTGTGGGAACACTGCCAGAAGTACTAGAAACTAGCGCCTGAAAATATGCAAACAAGGGAAAGAAATAATCTCACAGGATGAATTCATTTAAACCTCAGACACATTTTCAGCTTTTTGCTCATTTATATTCCACTTTTACCTACTGCAGTGCTTGCTCAGATGAAGGAATCTATTCATGTGTGGACTGTAGGGAAGGTCGTTCTTTTTCTTTCTGCAGCAGCCGTAACTAGAAGAGATGAAAAACCTTGAAAAAAAAGACTTTTTTTTGGAACCCGTTGCCTCTGTCACCGAGGCTGCCGTCTGATTGCGTTCCTTTCTTCTCGTTTAGATTGTCGCTGTGAACATCACAGGGCTACTACATGACGACAGACTCTGGAGTGGAGCCACTTTGCATTACAGTTAATGAAATGTGTGGCATCATGACTAGTCTTGTTTCCAGAGAGAGTGACGCTATCCCCAGACCACGTTGGGCATGATTAAAGCTAACTAGAGGGATGCCTGTGGCCAGCTGTGAGGGGTGATTTTTCTGGCTCAGAAAAGCGAGCTTGGGGAGTGAAGCATGATTGATCTGCATGTAGTTAAGGCAACGTTTTACCTTATTTAGCAGCAGTCATTTTCTTCTTATTTCTGGGCAGAAATAAGATACATAACCATGAAAAACAAAAACAAGTATTTTATGCTTATGTGAATGAAACCCCATTTAAAAATGTTACAAATGGTCAAACAGATTATTAGCACAGTATTGGTGATTTTCCTTTGGTGGAAGACCAAGAACTCTTTGATGTGCCCCCAAAATATTTTACATGCAAGAAAACCTCCAACAAAGTCTGATATAGTTTCTTTGATACAAACCAAATACATTTTACTTTTGTAACTCCAACTAATAGACTATTTTTTATTTTTTTACACAACTTTTCCTTTTTGAGGGGTTTCCCGTCAGTACTGCTGTAATTTTTTAGAGCAAAAAATAAGATTTGGATAAAAACGGTGGTTGAGAACTTTCCTCCGAGACATGTTTAGTTCAGTTCACTTTTCTGTAATTTAAGGGTGTTTAACAATGTTTTACAGAAGGCCCCACTGACTAAGATAAAGTAAGTGAAGGGTCAAAGACTGGACAATTAAACATGACACTTGGAGTGCTGAGCTATCCATGAATTTGGCTGACGTGGCAGAATATTTTAAATAGGCAGTTTGCCAGCCTGGGTCCTTCTATTGTTTAAAAAAGAAAGTTGGAACAGGCTGATTTCCTGTTTCCTATTAACAGTTTGAAGCGCAGATTGACATGGCTAGTAAAGGGTTGTGCAGTCCTGCAGAAAACCCAAGTAAATCCATACGGTTTCTACTGGAACTCAGAGGATTAAGATGTAAATGCGAGCACCTCAATAAAAGCAGAAGTTTAGACAGTTTGCAGGTCTGGAGCATTCACGTGTGTGTGTTTACACAGTGCCAAAATCTTCCCAGCAAATGCCCCTCAAGATCAGACTGTGCAATTATCAGAGAAACCAGAAAAAGTCCAAGAGCTCCATCTCAGACTCTCCAGGCCTCAGTTAGCTCACGACAGTACAACTGGAAAAAAGACTAAACAAGTACGGTTTCTTCATAAAGGTTGCCAGAAAAAAACAAAACTCTTCTGTAAAAGAACCAGCGCGACTTAGGTTTGCCAAGTTGCATCTAAACAAGTCACAAGTCGTCTGGAGCAGTGACCTTTGGACAAACGAGACCAAAGTGGAGATGTTTGGCAATAATGTACAAACACATGCATATCAGCACAAATGCCTCGCACCAACTGTCAGCACGGTGGTGGAGGAGTGATGATTTGGGCTTATTTTGCAGCCAGAGGACCCGGGCACATTACAGTTATTGGTTTGACCATAAATTCCTCTGTATACCAAAGTATTCCAGAGTCAAAGGTGAGGTCTTCTGTACAGCTAAAGCTTGGCCAAAACTGGGTCGTGCAACAGGACAATGATCTCGAGCACAGCAGCAAATCTACAGTAAAATGTCTGAAAAAGAAACGAATGAAGGCGCTGCAATGGTCCACTCAAAGTCCCGACCTCAGCTGACTGAAATACTGTGGCGGGGGACTTAAGACCTCAGATTTTCAAAGGACAGCACAGAGTTGTGTGAAAGCTCTTTTTCTTTACAGTTTTTTTTTTGTGCTCTAATTTCGACAAACCAATATTAGTGGCACTAACACTGCAGCATGTGTTTAAGTCAGTTGCTGCTTTATTCAGTAAGATGAAGCAATAATTGTTTGATATGTTGTTATTGGTAAGAATTAAAAAGTTCACAGCTGTGTAAATTAGGCAGATGTATGAATCATGTTAAATGTTAACACAGGGTTGCCACAGCACGTAGCACCACATGTTTAATTTAGCAGATTTTTGTAATGCCTGATACTCTTTCTGATGCAGCCCTCAATTTTGGATTTGTTTCTCCTCACAGGGATGAACTGGGGACCTTCTGCTTGTTAGGCAAATCTATAAACCACTACACTGTAGAGCCACTCCTTAAGGCTATTTCTTAATATTAGGCTTAAGGTAGCTAACATTTACAGACTGGTGAAACTACTGATTAAAAATATATAAATATATAAATATCTCAGTTTTTACTTGTTTCAAATCGATACTGTAGGTTCAGCAACTAAAAACTTCAAACATCTCAGTGAATCTCAGTGACCTCGACCTCAAGGTCAGAGGTCAAGTTTTCTAAAAATCTTCAGAAAATCAAGTCAGTGTGATAACTTAGTATAGGATATTCAAATTCATACCATAGGTGCATCTACTAGGAGGCTGAGAGGTGCCACTGGCAGCATCTTTATAATTCTGCTTCTGCAAACCACCCAAATTATCCAATTACTTCTGAAAATGGGCGTCTATGTATAAAGAGGGCTGTGTCTTCTAAACAGTAAATGAAAAGGTTTTGTAAAATGACTTAAGGCTGAAAGTCGGCACTTCAACCACATTTTGGGTGTTTGATTTAAATCCACTACGGTGGTGTACCGAGCAAAATCCTGATCGGAGACATACAGGGAGATTTGTGAAATACAACAATGCCCTATCTTGACTTGTCAACATGTGTTGATTAACAGATTGGTGAAAAATATTGAAAAGTCAAAGAAAAACTGGCTTATCTCTTTTACTTGTGCCTAATCAAAGCTGTAAATATGAGAGTGACTAACAGCTCTATAGCTGTGAGTCAGTGACACCGATGTTACTGAACCCGATCTAAAAATTCTCAACTGCAGCGCTAACAAATTTGATGCCACAGAAATGAAGCACAACAAGCCTCCATCTATTTTAATCATAGCAGTACCAGGCAGACTCTTTACTGAATGAAACGCGTTTGGGAAATGACAGAAGGTTGTGTTTTAATGAGCGATATGCTCTCTTTGCTACAGGTACCTCCTTTAATTGACCTGAATGAAGCTGTTAATGTTTTTTAAGTGAACATTATCCTGAATGGAGATGGCTTTCAAGCTTGGTAACACATTATAATTACCGTCAGTATTAACAGTAAGTTAACAAAAATATAAATGAACTACATTTTAATCAACTATCAGGCCAAACCGTGAATTATTTTAAAAACAGATCAAACAATGCTAACAGCTACCAAAGCTTGTTTCTGTTCATCTATGCCACAGACATTCAATTCTTGCAGCGATGTTTTTAAAACTGTTATAAATCCCATTATTGTGATTATCAAATGGTGCTTTTTATGCCCTGATAATTTAATGTGACCATGTCTTGAATTTATTAATTTATGAAGGCTTAAAATTAGCAAAAAAAAATAACATTAAGAAGTGCCAAATTTCAACCCACCTCTATAATTTGAAAAAGACAGAAAATATTCATAGCATGAAGGAAAGACTTTGCAAAGCTTCATTATATATATATATGAAAGTAACTGTCGAAAAAGATCATGTGATTCTGAGGTGGAAAGCATTCACTGATTTTTTTTTTTCCTTTTCTTCCAATGGCATGATCCACCAGGTTTAAATAAACCATAATTATCCTCTGAGTGTCTTTCAACCCATCATTTTGGTTTGATGACTCACAGCATTACTACTGTTTTTCACTCTTCCTGTTTTTTGTTTTTTTTTTAAATCCTGTTTTCAGCTTTTTACTGAGAAAGTACTGATAAACCTCAGTACTGAACAGCAACTCCATTAAACAAGGAGAGGAACTAAGCAGTGAACAAAGCGGAGCGTATATCAGCTTAGAAGCCCGAGCTTTTCCCCAGGAGCTGGTGGACAGAGAAATGGAGCCGAGGGTTAATACTCGACTTGGAGTCACACAGTCTTGCAGACAATAAATTCATCTCCCTTTGAGCAACATTTGTGCAGCTCCTTCTTTGTGTATTTATGGATTTACCTTTCCATAACTCTCTCCCTGTATTTGTCCTTCTGGTTTCCAGTGTTGCTGTGCCCGCGGGTGTGGACGTCTCTGGAGAACGGCAGGGTGACGGCGAAGCCTCCCGGGCCCCCCGTGGAAGGAACTGTGCTCCATTACAGCTGCCACGCCGGCTTCATCCTGGAGGGTAGAAACATCAGCCATTGCACTAAGCTGGGCAAGTGGGATGCGCCTAAACCCACCTGCCTGTGTGAGTGTCTCAGAATATATCAGGTTTTCCATTATACTGTGCATCCTAGCAGAATTAAGATAATTATGTCATATAGTGGGATGCCATTTTCTTTTACATAAGCGATTCAGAGGGCGAAGCAAGCCGACTGACAGCAAAGACCCTAATTAATGACATTGAAACTATGACTGGAGCCATGACTGGAGTTGCAAATGATGGTGATGAATCATAGTAACAACTGGAGGCTATAATTTACTCGGTGAGGAAAAATATTGAGCCTTTATTGATATTTTACACCTAAAACAACAAATTGGTTAATAAATAGAAAATTAAAACAGCAGCTGCTTTGATGGCAAATTAGTACATGGTTTCTGGAACAATAAAAGAACATTGATGTTTTTTAAGACCTCGGGAGGTATAAAATTAGGTCTAAACAACTAATTATGTGAATAATATTCAGGCTTTAATAAAGAATCATAACTGGGTCATTCCCTGGAAAACCAAATGAGTGCCAAACATGGAGTGAACCACAGCTAGAGGTTGAGCCTGGTAACAAAATGTAGGCACAAAGGAGGTTTTTGATATGCTGTCACTTGTTTTGGCCTGTTACCTGTCACACACATGGTCATATAGACCTTGGAAGTTTACTCAAAATTGACTTTTTAAAGTTTTCTCCAGTAAATTATCAGAAAATGAATCAAACATCCAGGACACAGATGCTTCTTTCTGTTCCCCAACATCACAGGCATTAAATTGATGCAATTTATTAAAATATAATCCATGATACTAATGCTCATAGGTGGTTACAGAAATAAGTCAATCATGAAATATAAAATATTTAAGGCCTTATTTAGGACTTTTCAATGAAATGGCAACCACTCTCTGGTTCCAGCTTTGCTAAAGAGCAGATTAAATGCTTTTTTATACTAATTTAAATATCTTTCCATTGATGCAGTTTTTGAGACACTACAGGCAAAAACACAGCACTGATCCATTTCTGGATCCTGAGCTGTCACCTTCAGGCTAACAGAAACAAACTATACAGAATATTAGGCATGCACTTGAATATTTGTTTCTGTAGGATTCGAGTTGGATGTTCAATCTCAGCTTGGGCATGTGACATTTTGTACTTTGAGTAGTGTTCATCATGCTTCAGTTTATCTCATTTTTGCTAATCAGCAACTTTGTTATCTAGAATTATCAACTTTTCATCCCCCTTTAGCAAGTTTTTCTCCTTCTCAAAGGCACGTACTGAAGAATCTTCGTACAGCACTCCTCTGCAGCACAACTCTTGCTGCCATTGCTCTCCCGCTGCTCTCCCGCTCTGTTCTCATGCACAGCCTCAATGTGGGAGCTGCTGCTGTGCAAAGTAAAAGACTGTCTGTAGCTTCTAATTTTCCCTGTCAGTGATCATTTTACATGTAAATACAGCTGAAATCACAGCACAGTCATTGTATATCACTCGTGTAAGCTGTGATTTTGTCAGATTATGTCACAGTTATAAAATCTGACACAAGCTCTTCCACCGAGGTTCTTTGTTCAAGGTAATTACAGGCTTTTTTAAAATGTCGAAATACTTAGAATACTTATCATCTCTACTTGTCTGCCAGGCATCCTTCTTGCTCACAGCGGGTAATAATCATGCCTCAGTAAACCTCATGTTGCAGACTTTGTCACCAGATTCAGCAACTTTTATACCCCCAAACCAGAGTTTTTCTTCCTAATAAGCAAAAATACTGGGCATGCTCACTGAGATGGAGGCAGACCTCCCCAGAGTTTGCACCCTGAGAAACATCATGTTGTCTCTGAGTGACTGTCGAACAGCTGTTATGGATTTAGGTTTTTCTTTTACTACAGTTTGTCTATTGGACATTTCTGCAAATTAGTGCAACTATGTAAAATAATTAATTGAGACATTCTAATTTTACCTTTAAAATATAAGCAATTAGCTCAATAATTGTGATAATACCGACTTCCTGTTAATAAATAATAATGTAAACATGAATACTATTTAATGGCACTATGTGTTTGCCATACACTACTGTTCCCTTTATCTATGATGCATATTCTAAAATGTTGTAATGTAAATTGCAGTTTCCAATCATTTTTTCAATATAAAAAGAAGTTGACCGTGATAGAATTTTTAAGACTGATACTGATAATTGGTGATTTAAAAATCTTATATTTCAATATAATTGCTTATATATTTTTTTCATCTTTCAGACATGCAAAACATAAACAAATTATGTTTAATCATTTATTTACCCATTTAGGCTTTGGGTGACTAAAAACACAACAGGGAATTTGCAGAGTGCCCTTTGGTGGACAAACTATGCAATGTTGGTGGACATGGAATGGTTGAAGGGTGTTTCCCCTGTTACAAGAAAGTTTAAGTCCTTGAGTAGTTTAAAAGCTGATACTGTTAGACGGGTAGCTGTCTAATAATAGCCAATATTACTGGCCTACCAATAAAGCGCTTGGGCTCTTCTTTTCGTCATCATTTTGGGTGTGGCTGTGTGCTCTAACTCTGGTAGTCGTTGTTTACCGCAAAACATTCAAATTAAAGCCTGTAATGAAAAAAACCCAATAAAAATAAAACTTAAATGTATTTATGTTCTTAGAAATGATCCCACAACTTCCCATTGTAAACTAATCGGCCACTTTAAGTAAAACCTTGAAAAATCATACCCGGAAAAATTTTTGTGATTGAAAATACCCCAGCGGCGCAAATAATGTACAGCTGGGGTCATAAATGGCTCTACTCGGTCACTTGAAGGTTAAATAGGATTTTCCAGATCCCAGAAAGTTGATTGTGTTTATCTGGATGTTGCGTTTCCAGTGGGAGAAAATGGGTTTGGTTATCTTAGGCACGGCTTTTTCTATAACCAATGACGAGCATCTTATCATGGGGTATATATCAGAGTTTTAATAGGCAAACTGCACAAGTTTAATGTCTGTGATGTAGAAGAACAGAAACAAGCAATGGTGCCCTGGATGTTGATGTGTTTTCTGGTAATTTACTGGAGAAAGGTTTAAAAAGTGCATTCTGGGTAAACTTTCAAGGGTCATCTAATTATATGGGATAGGTAGCTGCTGAAGACTGGTTGGAGCATCGGAAAGGTTTCTTTTTGATACCAAGCTCAACTTGTAGCAGTGATTCTTTGATTCCTTTTGAATCTTTTAGCCAGGATTCCTTCTGAATGATTCCTTCTGAATTATGGCTGGGAGATTCATTAAATATACTAAAGGTATTATACCAAAAAATCTGTGAGCCAGGTGGAAACTTTAAAAAAAAATATATATATAAAGATATATACTCTGGCGTGGCGGATGAGGACAAGCATGCTGTACTGTATTATATTTTAATTTTCTCTCGAGTGTCTCTTCCACGGAGTCGCTGTAGCCCAGTATTTTGCCACTGCTCACTTGGGTTTCAGAGTCTGCCTCACGAAAATAGGAGCATTAGGCTTTAAAGATGACAGATAATTGCAAGCACCTGCTCTCCCATCAGTGGAGCAGTGTTGCTAAGCAATAAATAATGCAACCAATCACAGTGGAAATCCTCAGAGGGTCGTCTGTACCGTTGGCACGGGCAGGTAAAGCAAATGACGTCCTGTACATGAAACAACAGTCAGGAATAAACGGTGAAGAGCCTGAGTGGGTATTAGTGATGTCACTGACGCCCATCAGTGTTCTCAGTTACAGCAGATGGCGTGTCCGCTGTCGGAAAAGATTTGTTCAAATTAGTGCAAATAAATGAGGATTTTGGAAACAAACACACACGCGCACACACACACACGCATAGATGAAACAAACAAGTGAAGGAAACAAGATGCCAACTGGTTATCAGAGGAGTTGGCATGGCAACGAGTAAAGTTGCTATGGGAATGGTAGTATTAAAAGAGATGAAAGAGGAATTATCAGCACAGTTGGAAAGTAGGGCCCTTATTGTATAATCCCTAAAAGTCTAGATTTAGAAATGCTGACCTACATGTGTGAATGCTTCAAATAGACTCTGAAAGTGCATTAAGACAGTTGTTTGTGTTGGGCCTATATCAGATAAGGTTTTATAGGTTTTCTGTTGGGTTTCATATGCTATGTGTTGTTCATACTATTACATAATAGGGACTTCCTGCCAGGCATTGCTGCTCAGCATAAACCCCTTCCAGACCGTTTCACAGGATAACTACGGTGTTGTACTGCTGCCCCCTAGTGGAGCAAAGCAACATTGAACACTTTCAGTTAGAAACTTTTTTCCCCACTCACTCTGTTGGAATATTTATTGCAACGGTTTAAAAAAAATCTGAATATATTTGTAATCGATTCTTCTTTTGTCCTTTTTCTATTTCCCTGACACAGATGACAGAAACTACACAGGTAAGAACTTTTTATGGTTTCCTAATTTTGTGGTTTTGACATCTGTTAACCTCGGTCAGCTCAACGATGACCCACTAAAGGTTACAGGGTTAGATTAAGGTCACCGAGTCTCAGACTTTTTCTGCTGTGACCTTCATAACCTTCCCAATTTTATCAATCATTAACACTAACAAAGGAAGATTAGTTTTACTTACTAAAAGTTGGCATTAATCAAAAATGAACACAACTTATTATCCATTAAAAATCATATTCATGCAGCCTAATTTCACTTTTTTCTGCATTTGTTGCTCATGCCCCATCTGCAGTGGCTCTGGGCAACAGTTTTGAGAGCCACCAGTTAAGGATCACATCCACCCCTTTTTTTAATGGAATTTTTGCCAAATGGAAAAGCTGACAATAGAAGAACTCTATGCCTAAAATGCATGTGTAACATTTTAACTTCTAGTATTTGAAAATGTGCCAGGCACATAAATGATAAGGGTGAGAGTAAATGATAAGGGCAAATAACAAATCTATTCAGTAGTGCAACAGACAACTGTCACCTCAAGATGCTTTATACTGTAAACATACTGCAGTGTTTGTGAAAAAGCCCCAATGATCAGCTCACCCCCACCCCCAACCTCGAGCAGGGTTTGGAGACAGTGGTGAAGAAGAACTCCCTTTTAACAGGGTGAGATTTTAGGCAGAACCAGCCTCGATGATGGGCCATCTATCGACTTGTCAGGGGGTCAGGAGAGAGAAAAGAGAGACAGAAACCCCAAAACAGACCAAACACAAACTGCAAAAGACCGTAAACAAAAATCACATGACTGCAGAGTCAAAATAGGGAATAGAGAAGGACTGTTCAGTGCACTGGGAGAAGTCTGTCAGCAGTCTGATCCAGCCCCAACTGTAAGCTTCATTAGAAAAGGAGAGCTGGAAGCCTGATCTTAAAAGTGGGGAAGATGTCTGTCTCCTGAATCCAGACTAGCAGCTATGGGCTCTGCTTCCTATTCTACCTTTGGAAACTCTGTGAACCACAAATAAGCCAGCAGCCTGAAAGTGAAGTCAGATAATAGTGTACTGTGAGGTTTTTAAGATATGATGGAGCCTGATCATTCAGGACTGTGTAAAAATTATTATTAAGATCATTATGGATTTAACAGGGAGCCAATGAAGCTAGTATGGGAGGAATCTCACTTTTAGAGCACCCTGACATAATGAGGAATGATAAAAAGATAATGAGGAATTGTAACAGTCCAGTCTAGTAACAAATACATCAACACCACATATAATAATAATAATAATGTATACTTTATTGATCCCCGTGGGGAAATTCCTCTCTGCATTTAACCCATTCACTCAGTGAAGCAGTGGGCTGCCATTGGGCGCCCGGGGAGCAGCGTGCAGGGATGGTACCTTGCTCAGGGGTACCTCAAGGTAGCCGTTCAGGGGAATCGAACCCCTGATCTTCCGATCACGGGGCCAACACTTTACCTACTGAGCTATCCCTGCTATAAACCCATTCACTCAGTGAAGCAGTGGGCAGCCACCAGTGCAGCGCCCGGGGAGCAGTGTGTGGGGGCGGTACCTTGCTCAGGGGTACCTCAGGGTAGTCGTTCAGTGGATTCGAACCCCTGACCTTCCGATCACAGGGCCAACACTTTACCTACTGAGCTATCCCTGCCCCCTATTACCTTGGACTCCAGTACACTGTGAGGAATCTGGTTTTTTTGACCAGGATATG
>VUQG01004887.1:7714-25560 GCA_015106755.1 Etia nguti
GATATGGACTACATAACATGGCTAGCTTGATCAGCGTGTTAAAGTCTGTCTGACATTCAGGCATGGGCCAAATGTAAATGTTCTTTTAAATTTCATTAAGAGTTAGTGAGATGTGACACCATTATGGATATATTTTTGCTTAGAAATGTTGAAGATAATCCTGATTTTAATGAGCTGAGCATAAAATGCACAAGAGCCATAGGGAATCATAATGTTGTGCATGCGCGTTTATTAATATAACTACATGCAGTTAAAGGGTCAAAGGTGAGAATGTCATTGTAGCACTTAAAGGCATAGAATACAGCACTGCATGAATAGCTGTAAATCTGTACTAGGCAATTCACCATTTAAATCCAGCCCAGTAAGACTGTCATTGTGACTTTTATGGGAAAGCAGTGTGACCAGTCAGACATCAGGCTGACATAACTCAAATACCTCTGTCAGCTCACTGTTTTGATAGTCATCCCTAACCTTTTTTTAATGTTTTGAGCAAAAAGCTGACAAGTGTGCAGGATTTGCTCAGCACTAAACGAGACCCAAATCAACCATAAGAAAAACAAAGTCCTAATGTTTATAAGGTGAGAATTTGTCAATGTTATTATACAACAGTACACAAGTTTTTTAATTTAATGTTGGAAATAAGGTATAAAAATTACCCATGTAACTGGCACTGGACTCCAGGGAGATTTTTTATTTTATTTAATGCAGTTAACAAAACACTTAAAGTAATCTTGGAGAGGTAAAACAAGACAGGCATATTTGAAGAACTCAGCTAAATATAAACAGTACCACTGTGTGCAGGTGTGATATAATTTGTCATGTAGCCGACTTTATTAAAAGCCCTTCTTGTGTACGCTGATGTGTAAGTGGCTTTTTGACTGTGGTACCGGATTTTTAATCTGGAGTGTCTTCAGTGTAGATTGGCCATAATCATTTGTTTACAGTGTGAGGCCAGTATCACATATTCTTTGGGTCACTCTCCAGCCTGACTTTCATCTTACATACTGACACACATAGACAGACAGAGATCTGACAACCCATAATAATATAATAGTTGGAAATAGCTGTAATTACATTTGAGTTTGCAAGGGAGATTAGTGACAGGATGTGATTGTGCTGATAACACGTATAGGAATGTACACATGGAGAAATAAGCAAAAACATTCACAGAGCACATCAGTTTGTTACATTCGTTCTATTAAGGTTAAAATATTCATTAAAATAGATATAATTTAATTAGATTTTAAAGCATGATTTCCTTTGCTGAGCTACTGTCAAACTGAGGTCTTCCTCTTAGCTTGGTGGTCAAGGCTTGTACCCAGCCCAAAATAACCGCAATTTCCCCAGTCAACCTATTATTCCGGGGACCCTTGTAACACACCACACCCCTAACCAGGTTTCCTGTCAGACTTTTGCTGAAAGTTAGCAACTTTCAGCAACAAGGAAGACTAATAAAAATATATTTATGCTGTCTAAAAAGCAATTGAACCAAAGTAGCAGTTTGTTTTGTTTTAAAATGTACTACTACATTGATACATCTATATCATTCACTGCTACTGTTGCAACAAAGGCTGCATTAACCACATCTATCACTTTTATTACTGCTACTACTTTGACTACACTTGTAGTAGTCAAAGTAGTAGCAGCCAAAGTAGCTGATGTAATTGTTGACATACATTTATAGGTTCTGTATCACTTTTACTCTCCCCTCTGTTTCTTAGGATTAGAAAACTCACATTCAAGTTTTCGGAGCTACTCTGAAAAAGAGAAGTGATTTCTTAGTTACCTTTGATGTGGCTGATTTTGGCCTCATCCAGCAAGCCAGAGGAAGATGCTCCCATAATGTCTACTTTCTTTCTTTTGAAGTTTGTTTAGAAAAGGTGAATTGGGTTATTTCAGGATGTGCGCACAACACACATAGGAAACACATGTCATCTGAATAAGCTGCTCTGATGTGTCAAGAGGCTTTTGCTCAGCTCATTTCCTCTGTGCTCTGCGAGTCAGTGTGTGGTGAAGTGGGGCGGGACCAGCAAAACGTGAGGTGGAACCTGTCACTGCAGCCCCTACCAACTTTAACGTTGTACCCAAGTGTCACAGCCATCCTTGTGGGGCCATCTGCTGGTACACACACGAGTGAAAGCACATGTTTAACCCAATACCCTTACCTAACAAAATTAAGATTTTCTTATGTGATGCATTAATTGAACAAGTTAGAAAAGATAACAGGCATTTATGCCCTCATCTTTGGGTTATCTGTGGCAGTTCACGGACAGATCGTTATTAATCAGTCTATGTTCCTGCCCCCACCTCTGGGCTAGAACTGTGGGTAGTGACCTAAAGAACAAGACCGCAAATGAACAAATGAACTCATTTGAGTAACAATTATTTGAAACTTTCCCAACACTGCTGTAAAACTTTGAAGTCAACCTTATATACCAAGTTGAAAAAGCGCCTTTGTAGCAACAAATGAAAGTCTAGACCCTAACCTTCTACATTTCAAAACATACAGATGCCAGGTAATAGCAAATTTAATTAAATCTTTTAAAGATTATATTTTGTATTGTGTTCATTTAAAGTTTAATTTGTCTTTATTCTTGGACAGTGAAGGAGTAGCTTTTAAAAAATAAACTTCTTCATCTTTTACTGGGCTTTGTTGCAGCGTGTCTGAAACAAGCTGTTTTAGCCCCTCCTCTTTTAAATCAAATGGGTGGGGCTTCTGTGTTCACAGCCAGAGTGTGCCTGATTTAGGTTATTCACACTCTGACACTGAGTAAATACAGTGCCAGATTAACGTCAATTCCAATACCACTACCGTCAACCTATAAAGGCAGCTTATGTAGGGGACAACAGTGTGTTATGATTTTTTAAATAAATCATCATCAATTTGCAAATTCTAAACACATTTTAATGACCGCTAAACCACTGTGATTTCCACAATACTTAGCTAACACACCAAAAGCACTGGATTTTTTTGTACAGAACACTTAGGGTTTGTTTGTAGTCTTATGAGTTTGTGGCTCATAGGGTTTACTTTTTCAAACACTGACCTAAAAATGTGTCCATACTTAATATGAACATCATTGAAACAGCATGTACATGGAAAACAGTTACAAAAAGCACAATTCCCTACTACAGCGAAGGTCCCTTTTCCCTCATGCACAGAACAAATCATATTTTCGTGAATCCAACTCACAACCCTGAAATGGATAAGCGGAAGAGAAGGGATGGGTGGATATTTGATGACATTCTAATGGCCATGTCCACCCTTTTAAAGTCTATAACAGACACACAGACTGAGGAATGATACAATAGTTTAACTTGTTTGTAAAATTGTTCGCATACGATATGACGCGGTTTGTTATATAAATATTAAAATATAATTTGAAAAAAATTCTCTATATTTCTGATAGTTATTGTTACAATAAGCAGGATCAGTTTTCAAATATTCTGGTTAAACTACATACCCTGTGGTATATTTCAAGACATTAACAGTAAGAAAATTGTTTGACATTCGTTTTAATGGCAACCTTAAACATTAAACGTGAAACGTGAGGTTTACTGGGAGAGCAAAAACAGTTGTGACATAATAAACCCCTCGGGACCTTTGCAGTGCCCAGTTAGGCTATTTTGATTGGCTGGCAAACTGCAGTAAACTGTGTGTAATCTTAAGTGTCCAACCTGGAGCCATTCTGCTCTCTCTCTCTCTTTCTCCCCCGCCCATCTCTCCCACTCCCACTTCAGGCTCAGGCTCGAGCGCAGTCAGTCCAGTTCTGACCGGGACCGGTGTAGAGGTCTGTCGGTGCCACCCAGCTCACTGGCGACACGTCGCACGGACCCGAGTTAAAGCAACCTTTTTTTAAAAAATTATTATTATTATTATTATTATTTTAACTTTTAAGTTATAATTCGTTTCTTTTACAACAATTATTTTAATACGTTTCTTCATAAAACATAACAAGTACACAAGATCTTTCTTTCTTTTTTTAAGTTTCAGTAGTTTTTTGTTTTGTTTTTTCAAGCTAAACCGTTTTATGGACTCGTTTTTACCCGCTCGGAAGAACAGTAAGCCTACTTTCTAGTGAAGTAGTTTACTGGACCGTTTGATGCGTGGGTGTTTATTAATTCGTACTTGCTCCGCAATTTTTGGCTACAACTACCTGATAATTACTTGAGACTAGTTTGTGTACAGATTCGTGTTTATCCTTAGCTGCTGTGCAGAAATGTGGCGCGGACTTTCACTGCTTATTTTATGCTGTGCTGTAAGAAGCCTGGAGTTGGACGGAAGCATTCGGGAGAAGATGCTACTGGCTGAAACCGACCAGCTGAGGCCGATTAAAGATGCCAACTCCACAGGCAAAGCAGAGGGTAGTCATCAGTTCCCAGAGAAAACCATTCAGGGGAGAGTTCCACAGTTCCAACCCACTGTCGAGCCTCTGGAGGACGAGCTGGAAAACCAAGAGAATATAATAAGCCAGGTTTGTGAACTATAATGTGCCCCTTTTTATGATTAATTTTATTCTATGTTAAACTACATTGACAAAGAAGTTTATGTATATTTACATACTGCAAATGAGCTGGGAGAAGAGAAATTCCTAGTTTTAATAATTAAGGCAGTTCTCAATTTTAAAACGTTTTATAAGTTAAAAGCACAAGATGATGTGCTGTTTGACTTATTTTTACATTTGACTGAACTGAAGTAAAGTTCTGCAAAGCCATGCTCTTTTATGCAAATTCATAAAAAGTAAAACTTCAATCCACGACCTGTTTACTTTGACCTGCTTAATTCTTCTTCCAGGAGACTTCAACTGAGGAACAGCAGTTAGTACCTCAGCAAAACTTTCCATCTACCTCACCAAGGGAAAACCACATGAGATCCTACAGCACTTGTGCTGTTAGGACTTGCTTTGCTTTAAACAGTAAACTCTGAATCTCTCATTTTCCATCTTAAGTTGGATTTCAGGGGTTGTTTCTGACACAGTGATTCCAAAAGTTTATCTATACGGGAAATTTCCTTTTACCTCATACTGTCATGGTAAATCAAGCCCAGAGCCTTGTGTGTTTGTGTGTGTGTCTAAACCATGGTAAAAGTTTGCATCCCTCTGGTGGTTGGTTATGTAATATCCTCAAACTGTAAGTGGTCCAAACCAAAGAGGGCCTGTTTGTAAATGCCTATAGCTGTCTTCATTCCACACAGCTCACCACTGTTGCAGCTGCATATCATCACACATTTCAACTCTTTTTCTGATTTTAGTTCCTGCATTTCTGCTAAATAAATTATACAGATATAACTAATATCAATTTTACATTCACTATTTATTCAGGTTTCCTTCTATCTGGCCTATATATAGTGGAAAAATGTACTGAGAAAGACAACTTTCTGCCTCTCTTGCAGTTGCTGGGAGATTACGACAAAGTAAAAACAGTGTCTTCAGGGTCCGACTGTTTGTGTCGCTGTGTTGTTCGACCAATCAAACGATCCGACTGCAGCCATGTCCATGAAAGTGACCTAAAATCACCATCTCAGGATTTTTACACTGTAGAGACAATTACCAAAGGAACAGACTGCAAGAAGTGTGTGTGTATGGCTCCACCGTCAGCTGTCAATCCCTGCGAGGGAGAGTACAGGTTTAAAAAACTACAGGAAGCAAGCAAAGATGACATCAAGGTAGAAACATATACATGTGTTCTGGTTACTGATGATACACTGTTAAGTTAGTGGGAAGATGTTTACCTAATAATAATAATAATAATAATAATAATAAACAATTTCTTGATTTTGTTTAGCTGGCAACTATCATTGACTTGTTGGAAGGCTCTCTGTATGGAATGGACTTATTAAAGCTCCATTCTGTTACCACCAAGCTACTGACCAGGGTGGACAACATAGAGAAGGTGAGCACAAATTGTCCAAGAAACACCTATTAAAAATAAAAACTGATAGTGTGTTTACAGTACATACTCTTATGTACAGCATGTATGTATTTTAATCCAGAAGTTTTGCAAAGGTAGAGGGACCCACTAACACAAACAAATGGTAAAACTAAACACTTTGGCCTCTTCAAATCCTCCGTCAGCTTGTTCTTTGACTGTGCTTGGATGTTAAGCTGTGCCATATCATATACTTTAGGGCAGTACTAGTATACCAGTTATGTGCTCTAAACTCTTGACATTGTTGTAGCAACAATATAGCAATGTCAAGTGTTTACGTTCCAAAGTGCCCGCAAAAACAAGACAAACCCGGACATGACTGCCTTCTAAAGGTGGAAGCAACAAACCCTACTTAAGGCATAAACACATCACCGATTACAACTAGGCTACCAAGAAGGAACTACTAGTTGGCTACTAATGTGCGACCCAAAAATAAACAAATGACTCCACCAAGCAGTGGTGGAGCACTTGCACTTAAATGCACTCAATATAACAGGAAAAGCAAACAGTGGATGAAAATTACTCACACAGTTACATGGTGGTAAAAGAAGGGCCTTAATTAGCAGTTCAAAAAGGCTCAACCTAAGATGCAAATTACTTTTAATTAGAATTTCCAAGGAAAACACCTTGGCTACTTTTGTGCGTACATTTGACTTATACTGTATCACTACTGTTGTACTATAATGCTGCTAGTGTGTCATCAGTGACAGTAGCTCACTGGAAAAAAAGGACGGTAAATGCCCGTCAGTCACTTACACTTGTAAAGTTTGTTATCTACGAGCTGCAAAAATCAACAAAATGTATTTAATTTTTTTTTTTTAATATCAGAAATATGATTGTTGGACATTTCCTTGAAATATGATACCCCTACATGGATGGCTCTACTGCAGTACTGGAGTAGCTTATTTTTACAATTAATTGAAAAAAAAAATTATACTTGGTATTGTCTTTAGGCCATAGAAGTTTTACTTTTAAAGAAATATTTCTGTGATATTGTTTCAAATTCTCCACTGCACATCCTATAAGAATGAGCTTTATAGTGAAGGAGAAGACATATATCCATCCATCCATTTCCCTGCACTTATCCTTATCAGGGGCACTGGAGCCTATCCCAGCTACTTTAGGGTGAGAGGCAGGGTACACAGGGCTAAACCAGAGAGACAGATAACCATTCATACTCACACTATCTCTACTTTTAAGAATAGGCTTAAAACTTTCCTTTTTGCTAAAGCATATAGTTAGGGCTGGATCAGGTGAACCTGATCCAGCCCTAACTATATGCTTACTTATGCTGCAATAGGTGTAGGCTGCTGGGGGATTCCCATGATGCATTGAGTATTTTTTCTTCAGTCACCTTTCTCACTCACTATGTGTTAATAGACCTCTCTGCACTGAATCATACTTGTTATTAATCTCTGGCTCTCTTCCACAGCATGTCTTTTATCCTGTCTTCCTTCTCTCTCCCTAACTTGTCGTGGTAGATGGCCGCCCCTCCCTGAACCTGGTTCTGCCGAAGGTTTCTTCCTGTTAAAAGGGAGTTTTTCCTTCCCACTGTCGCCAAAGTGCTTGCTCATAGGGGGGCATATGATTGTTGGGTTTTCCTCTGTATGTATTATTGTAGGGTCTGCCTTACAATATAAAGTGCTTTGAGGCGACTGTTGCTGTGATTTGGCGCTGTATAAATAAAATTGAATTGAATATCCAGACTTTTAAAAAATATATATTTGTATATTCACAGAATCCAGACTAAGTGCAAAGTGATGTCACTTGAAACAGTTGGTTGACCCTGCATGCATCTTTTTCTGAACTCAAGGCATTCACACAAAATTTTACTGAAAGAATGAGAGAGAAAGAACGTGTAAAGGAAAGAGCGAGGGAAAAGGATAAAGAAAAAAAGATCCAGCAGAAAAAAAAGAAACTGAATGATGAGGACCCAAGAATTAAAAGTGGAGCAGCTGCCTACGCCCACAAGCAGGTACAAACTTTGAGAAAATCTGTGTCTTAACACATCACAAGCCAAGACAAACTCTTCCCCATGTCTAGAAGATTGCTATCATGCATAGATAGTCCCACTTCATTATAAATGAGACTGAATTTTCTGGTACAGAAGCATTATGACAGCCAGCTGAAGACAAACCAACAGCAAGATGGTGTGGCGGAACAGAACCCAACCAGGAATCAGACAGAAACACGAAAGCCGATCAAAGAGAAGACAGAGCAAAACCAGCCAATGAAAGACAAAAACACTGTTGTCATCAGGGGTGTGACCTTTTATAAGGCAGAGGAAGAGAGCTACAAGGAGGATAAGAAAGGCAAAGCACAGAACAGTAAGTCTATTGCATTGATCTGTAAAATCAATGCTTTCAAGTTATGTGCTAAAGGCTTTTATCATTAATCAAAGGTAAAAATGTATTTTAAAAATTACAGAGAAAGGCCCTTTCTTCTTTTATCTGGTCTTGTAGCTTCTGTAACCACAAAATCATCAGTGGATTTGCAAGTGTCTGAGCAGCTGCCACCTAACAGGCCTTCAAAAACTACCAGAAAACCAGACCTCAAAGACGTACCTTTGACCAGTTCTTCACCATCCCATCCACCAACAGCCCCCCCATCTACCAGCCAGCAAACCACCACTGCAACCCAACCAGTTATCTCCTCTACAGCAACTCCAACTCCAACTACCACTTCACCCTCAGACACCAATGTCACTCCACCCATTGGTGCAGCTCCCACCTCAGCGCCTCAGTCAAGAACCAAAAGCCGCCTCAGCTGGACAGAGAGCCCCGCCGACCAAGCAGTGATTACCAAACAGCCAGGTAGAGTAAAACTGATGAACCTATTAATTTTGCCCATTTCCATATGAAGCTAATAATGTGGATTATTTCATAAAAATGAAATGGTAACCTCCAGGGCTCCAGTGGCCACTTGAGGCAGATCTCACAAAATCCTGTGTTAAAATGCCTTCAGTTTCAGCTTCCCAGCCTGATAAAAAATGTGGTTTTGGCCTCTATCAATAGTTTACCTCTTCAAAATAACTGTGCAGTCTTGTAGATATTAGACAGACAAAATCATTATTAGAAAGGTGTAATTATAGCATTTTGGCTCATATGCATCTTGTAATAGCTCATCTGGTAGTAGGTGCATCCTTACTGACACCTAATGTGTATTTTTACAGGAGTGTGTAAGGACACAGTAGCTAGCATCTCTGAACCGGTCCAGAAAAATACTTATGGCCTTAATGATGGAGCCTGGATGAGAGATGCTCGTGGTCATGGGAACGTCATCTACCTCACTAATGGTCACTATGGCAACAACCTACTGGAGTTCCGAGACATGGACACCTTCAAATTAGGTACAGAGGTTTGTGTTTGTGAAAAAGATTATCTTGTAATCTCAAACACTGTCAGGTACCCTAATTCATCTCATAAAAGTTTAAAAAAAACATTTAAAAAATTTGCCAAAACTGATTATTTCCAGCTATTGATGTTTTAGCAATCAGAACAGTTTCCACTGGCAAATGGACATTTCATATTTGAACGACAGAACAAAGATCCGGAAAACTAAAAAAAAAAAAGAGATTCATGGATTAGAATCAGGTCCCTCAAGCTGAACATGAATATGATAAAATTCTATACATTTGTCAAATTCATTTTAGCACCTGTGTTTCAATATTACCAGGTCTAGGAGTTAAACTTTGGATACTTAACATTCAAATGATCTTCTTTTTATTTAATCCTCTAAATCTTGGTGGCCGATTTCATTTTAAATGAGATTTCCTACAGTATGTAAAAATAGTTTCAATTAATGTGTATTGTTGTAGTGCCAGTAGATAACAACAGTTGTTCCAAGTGCTTCATATTGTAAGGAAAGGCCCATTAGAGAGAACCCTGATGAGCAGACTGTTCATTATGAGCTAGTATTTGGTGATGGTAGGAAGGAAGAACACCTTTTTAACAAGAAGGGGCCTCCAGTAGAACCAGGCTAAGGAACTATCTACCATAGTTGTCCCTTTTCAGGGTTGTAAAACTGCCTTCGCCTTTGCATCTGGATGAAAGGCTAGTCTGAAAATCATTTTGATGCATCAGCATCTGATATTTGGCTTTTTGGGGCAATTTGGGTTAATTTTACAGTGACAATTAATTAGCTCAATATCCTAATGACAATTACTAAATCACAAAGGTTTGACAAAAGTCATATTTGTCGTTCTTCATTGGATGCTTGAAAACAAGATGTTTCTAAAAAGCTGAAATAGTTTTAATTTTTTTGTTGACAAAGACAAAGATCATCCACAGCCTGGAAACAAGTTTTGGGTTTTTTTAAGGGGTGTGGAGGTAGGTCTTTTAATTATAAAACAGTACAAATGAGAGGATAATTGTGAAACCAATTATGAAATATAAAATACAGTCTGATTTATTGCATAACGTTATAAACAGAAATAATCTAGTCTCAACATTGGTGTGATTAGAAAACAAAATGAATTATAAATTAATTGAGGTCAAATTCATCGCAATGTTTATTAGTTGCAGTAAAATATTTTCTCTACATGATGGACATATCTTACTTTGATGATCCTTAAGGTTGTGCATATCTATTTACTGTGTGTTCTTCCTGTTCAGGTCAGACAAGTAATTCATACAAGCTGCCCTACAGTTTCACTGGAACAGGCCATGTAGTGTTTAATGGGGCTTTCTACTATAATCGAGCCTTCAGCAGGGATGTTATCAGATATGACCTGAGGCACAGATATGTAGCTGCCTGGACCACACTGCATGATGCTTTACTGGAGGAGCAAATTCACAGGACACAGACTGAAGTAAGACTTGTTACTTTTATTTTGATATAACAGCCCAAGAAATACTCCATAATGATTTAAACAACGAAGTATGTACATTTAGAACTCTTCCAAGGGTCATAAAAATTAATTCTGGAAAGAGCTCAACTGATCGCTTTTGTGGTTTGTTTCTGAGAATTAAAAGAAGATTCCTGTTTTCGGTAAGGAACTGCAGGTGGATGTTAGGAAGCTAGTTAGAAGGAAAAATCAGCAAGTCAGGCTCATTTTAAACTCTTTAAAATCTCTTTAAAGATTCTCTAAATCTGTTTTTGGTCTCCACTAGCAAGGGCTACCTTAATCTACCTTAATCTGCTGTCTGGTGAGCTGAGTACAGTATGTGCGGGTGAATAACTGCAGTGGGAATGAATAGATCAGTAAAATTATAGGTTCTAAAACCAAAACAACAACCTGAAAGATTTCAGTCTAAAATTATTTTAAGACGCAAAAGTCATACAAACTTGAGCTTGTGTATTTTGCAGGTCGAGTTTGCGGTAGATGAGTCCGGCCTGTGGCTGCTTTACCCTGCTTTGGACACAGAGGGCTTCCACCAGGAAGTTATCCTGCTAATCCACCTCCACCCTCGAGACCTTCAACCAATACAGACCTTTCGCACAGGTCTCAGAAGAGGTCGTTACGGTAACAGCTTCTTGGTGTGTGGCGTGCTATATGCAGTGGATAGTATGGAGCGTCGCTATGCAAACGTGACCTACGCATTTGACACTCACACACTTACGCACACAGTGCCAAGCCTGGCGTTCACAAACATGCATGCACATAACTCCCAGCTGGCTTATTGTCCACTGGACAAGAAACTGTACTCATGGGATAATGGTCATCAGATGATGTATGATGTCATTTTTGCTTATTTAGAATAATGGGCAGATGGTTAGATGAATATCTGGCAATTTAGCTTGTCCAGTGAGTCAAAACAAAGCTGAGGATGGAAGAAATATGAAAACTGAACAGATATTCTGTCTGTGTTTTGTTTCGAAAAGACTGTGGATCAATCAAACACTGTGTGGTCACTGGGTTGCTGCTCTGATGTGCGCACACTTTAGTCAGTAACTGTCAGACACAGCACTTGCAAACAAGAAAAGAAGAATTGTATTGTATCTTGGGTGACATGGAAAAGTTATAGAAAAGTTATAGAAAAGCCAAAATTATTTCTCGCGATTTGTATTTTTTGTTTATATAAACAACAATTACTGTGGAACAAACTGTCTGATCATCAGAATTTTATTGCTTTTCATTTGCACATGTGCTACCACTACATATTATTTTGTGAAATCCAGCTTGAAATATGTATAGGACTTTAAGAGTTTTAACCCAGGAGTTCCAGTCTTTCAGATGTTGCCTAAATTACTATGGAGCAGTAAGGTTGTAGAGAACAGATCAGTAAATACAAAACCACCTCCTACTGACCAGTCTCTGATGAGCATCAATAAGAAATGCATGCAGATTAGGAGAAACTTGCTTTTCCTTCTGGTTTTTAGTCATTTTAATCAACTGTATGTTGTATTAGCCATGGGGTGATACTATTGTATAACATTGTCTTATACAAGCAGCAACTTCCAAAGTTATAAAATTTAAGCAAATGCAGAAGTGGCCACAAAAACAAAAAAAACGACAGTTAATGGAATGGCCACTTAAAGCAGGCCTCAACAGTGAGTCAATCCCAATGGACTCCCAGATTATAAACACTACCTGTTTTATGTGAATGTCTGGGTAATAAAATTGGTGGAGCCCGAGACGTTAGTATTACGTTTATAATCAACTTTGTGTGAATGCTTAACAGGATTAGCAATTTTAGGTTAACTGAATCCTGATCGGGAGAACAAAGAGTCGTATAAAAAGGAGAGATTTCACAGGACTGTATTCAGTTGTGAAAACTAACTAGACCCTGTGATTCAGTAGCTTGTAGATGCACCTTTAGCAGCAATAAGCTGAAGTCTTTTCTGTCTAACACTATCAGTCTTTCAAATCATTGTGTAGGAATTTTGACCCATACTTTTTAAAAATTGTTTCAGTTCTTTGAGGTTTGTAATTATTTGTTTATTCAGAGCTCTGTCAGTTATTTTGTTGGTGTTCTTGGGATCATTGTCGTGTTACATGACCATTTTTTCCGCTGGGGAACACACTGACTCTAGAATACTAAGGAAAAAAAGATCCAGCAGAACCCTAACCCCTAACCCCCTAGCCCAAACCCTAACCCTAACCCTTCAGATTTCATGCTTGGTTCAGTTCCCAGGTTCCCAGGTCTTGTGGTTAAAAACAAGGCTGAATCATCACTCCACCACTGTGTTTGACAGACGGCATTAAGTGTCTGCTGATTGGTTTTCATGGAATATGGTGCTGCACATTATGGCCAAACATCTCAACTTTGGTAGTGTCTGTCTGAAGTACATGTTCTCAGAATCTTGTGGTTTGTTCTGATTCAATTTTACAAACCCAAGAGGTGATGTTATGGTAAATGGTAAATGGTAAATGGCCTGTATTTGTATAGCGCTTTGCAAATGTTTATGTTATGTTCTATTTAGAGAGAAGAGACTTTTTCCTTGCAACAGTTTTAAACAATCCATATTAGTTCAATCTTTTTCTAATTTTACTGTCATGAACTGTAACATTTAATTCAATTTCAATTCAATTCAATTCAATTCAATTTTATTTATATAGCGCCAAATCACAACAACAGTCGCCTCAAGGCGCTTTATATTGTGTATTTAACAGGCCTGTAGATTCTGAGATGTAGCTCTTTGGTCTCTGAGCATTGAATGATCTTACTTTAGGGGGAATGGCTGGGATGTCTACTCCTGGGACGATTGGCAACTGTCTTTAATATTTTCCACATGAATAATCTTTCTCACTGTAGAGTGATGGACTTCATTTTGTTTGGAAATGGTCTTATTTTCCAGGCAAAATGATTTATCAGAAGCAATGATTGTTTTGGTTATAGTAGATGTGGAAACAGTAAGGGTGCAGTTACTTTTTCACGACTGCATAGAGTCCTGTAAATACTTTGTTTTTCACTCTCACCGACTCTTGCTGACTCTCTTACATGACCATGAATGTTATGGTAATTTTGGGCTTTTAAAGATGTCTTTGAACTGATCTTTTTACAGAGTGGAATGATTGTACAACATACATCTTTAATGAATTAAAAGAGAAAAAAAAACAAGAATTTGGTTTAAATTTAGAAGTTTAGATTTATTTCGAATTTTCTTCAATCTACACAGAGTCAAAATTACACAAATCAGCCTCAAATACAGCAGGTAAAATAAGTATTGAACATGTGACCAATTTTCTAAGTAAAGATCTGGGCGCCATTGACAGATGTTGATAACAACCCATCCAATCCACACACGCATAGAAAGAAACTATAGATGTCCATAATTAAGGGAAAAAGTATCGAAGATGCCTTTGTTGGTGATGACAGCTTCAAGACGCCTCCTGTATGGCAAAACTAGCCGCGTGCATTGCTCCAGGTGTGATTTTGTCCCATTCTTCAATAGAAATCCTAAAGGTTCTGTGTGCCCTGTCTATGAACTCTGAGCTTTAGTTCTTTTCATGGATTTTCAGTTGGATTCAGGTCAGGTGATTGGCTATATTTTCGTTCTCTGAAACCACTTGAGAGTTTCCTTGGCTGTGTGTTTGGGATCATTGTCTTACTGAAACGTCCACCCGTTTCATCTTCATCATCTTGATAGATGGCAGCGGACTCTGTCTCTGTGCATTTTTCTATTCAGCCTTCCTTCAATTATATAAAGCGTGCCAGTGCGATATGCCAAAAAATAGCCCCACACCATAATGTTTCCATCTCCAACATCCTTGTTGGTATGCTGTGCCTTTGACCACCAAAGATGGCCTACATTTTGGAGCCAACGAGTTTAATTATGGTGTCATCTAGTCAGACCATACTCTTCGAGTGTTTGTCAGTAAGCCTCAATAAATCTTTTGTTGCTGTGGTAAAAAGAAGATGCAGAAGTAATTTCATGACACAAATTAGTGATGCAGGTTTAAAACGCACTTTAACTGAAATATTGCAAAGGTTCAAACTCTTCTGATGATGCGGAGACATTGCTGTGACTTATAAGGTATCTGCTTATTTTATTTGTTCTCTAAATAGCATAAAAACATTAGCTAATGTAGCTTAAATCACTAGAGATTGTTAACTAATCGTAACCTTCTGATCCACTAGTCTGTTGGTATATCGCAAGGTGCCAGCCAAGGAGATGATGTACTTTATTTTTTTAGTTTGTTAAAAATTTCTGTTCCTTTTCTGGTTGGATTGAGCTTCAGTTTTTGTTTACAGTACAGCTCCAGATACAAGTATCAGCAAGCCACAATGATGTTACCTGTCTGTGTCCAGCTGCAGCCTGTATTCAGTTTGAATATTGCTATAAAATGATATGGATCAGTTTATGCCTTTTATTCACTGTAACATTCAACTTTTAAGACTGAGAGAGGACAGAGAGGGAGAGAAAGGAGAGCAGGATGAAGACAGCAAAGAGAGAGCAAAAAGAAACTGGTAAGAGTGAACATGTAGTCAAATTCACCCACAGTGATGAAGCTGTATCTTTACCACATTCATTGATGATGATTTTGCCTATGTAAGCAGTCTGTTGTCCTGTTGTCAATTGTGGATACCCCTCTTATACTTATTACTGTTCTATAATAATTAGTATGAGATTATATTTGTTGTTATTTTCTAGCTTCTAGTTGAGTGAAGAGGATGGAGAGAGAGAGGGGGACAGAGAGGTTGTAGAACAGTGGTTCTTAACCTGGGTTCGATCGAATCCTAGGGGTTCGGTGAGTGGGTCTCAGGGGTTCGGCAGAGCCTCCGCCGTGACATGCACAGCTCATTTTGTGAACCAGTAAAAAACATATCTATGTCTTGAATTTGAAAAAAAATCATATTTTATTTTTCACTAAAGATGGGTTCAGTGAATGCGCATATGAAACTGGTGGGGTTCGGTACCTCCAACAAGGTTAAGAACCACTGTTGTAGAAGAACAATTCAAATCAAATCACTTTTATTGTCACATCACATGTGCAGGTACACTGGTACAGCACATGCAAGTGAAATTCTTGTGAAATTCGAGGGATCGAGGGAGCACATAGTGAAGTTAGCTGGAAAAACAAAGTTATTTTTCATAAAGTAGTTTTTCCATGCATGCATTCCAGTAGCACACTTAAAAATGCCAATGGACATTCTAAACAGAGCATATTGATATGAATCGTAGCATTTTACAGGATTCAAAAACTTTAATATAAAACAACTCTATTAAGTTTGCTTTGTGTACAGATCTATAGGGTGGCAGGATGATTTTCCAGTGTCTGTACTAATTAATGCTACTTTAAGTGCTTGATGATTTGGTGGCTTGCCTCTGTGTGATTGAGAGACTGAAATAATGTTGTGCATGTTTCTCATCTTATCTGCTTTGCCAAAAATACTTCTTTAACCTTTTAAACGACTGAGCCTTTGCCTTGAGTTTGATAACTAAAGACTCCACACTAAAATGGTGTATTAGATTGAAATCTCTGATTAATCACTCTGAATTATTCTTTGACACTACAATTGATCATCCAACTATTAGGTTGCTTTTGAAGGTAACATTGTAATATTTATCCTGTTGAATTGAGGTTTGCAACTGTAAAAAGGGTTTATTGTCATGGTCCTGGGTCGGTGACCCAGTGTTTTGTTTATTATTATTGTTCTATAATTTCTTTGCTGTAAGTGACTTGTGTTTGATTTGATGTTTGGTTTTCATCATTGTTATCACTATTAGTGTTTAGGCTTCTTTCTCTGTATTTCTAGTGCTCTAGTTCTTTTTTCTGTGATTTCTAGTTCTTAGGTTTGTCCATGTGTCCCTTTTAGTTCAGTGTCAAGTCTGCGTCTTTGTGAATTGTCTCTTGTTTCCTGTTGTATTTTGAGAGTCCCAGTCCTACGTTAGTGTGTCTAGTTTTGATTCCCTGTGTCTGGTTATGTCCAATTTATCCCAGCTGTGTCTTCCTCCTGTTTCTCATTCCCTGATTGCTCCTTTGTGTATTTGGGCCCTGTGTTTTCTCCTGCGTGTTGCTGGTTCATCTGTGTTATCTCCCCGTATCTCCCTGCGTCTCTATTTAAGGTTTCAGGTTTGTTTTTGTTAGTTTTTTCCAGTTTAGGCTTTGCTTAGTTTCTGTCCACGCCTTCGCCATTTCTGTTTGTATCACCACCTTATGAATAAAACTCACTTGCATCTCAGCCGTGCCTGCATCTTGGGTCCTAACTCTCAACCTCCACAGACGTGACAGTTTTTATATTTGCAAACAACATACTTCATTAATATTAATTACACCGACTTTATGATTGGGAGCTGAGCACCCCCTAAAGGTTTGAACCTAGAATCACCCCTGGTTTATGGAAAATGAATCTTGTTTATTGATGTATTCACAAGATTAAATTTTGTGAGCTTTATCCTTCTTAAAAAATCAGCAGCTTTTCAAATTCTTTGCTTAATGAAAGCAGATTTGCATATAATATACAATATGGTGTTACCCATGTAACACCAGTCTAATGCATTTTTTTAGATTTTGTATTAAAGTAATGCCTGTTATTTTCTTTATGATAAAAATTTGTATTGTTATTCCTTTTAATGTGTTTCCCATTGTTGATAAAAGTGGTAAAATAATTTTTAACTTGTACTGTTTTAGTTGTTAAAAAAAATACCAAGACAAGGCCAGGAATTTTGACTGCTTAACTGGGAGTTTGTTCATTTATAATAAAACATTTTAAACTTTTTTCAGTGTCATTGTCTCACTTTCCTCCTTCTCTGTGTGCCTCTGTATCCTGTTGTGGGCATTATTTGTGAGGTATGATTAAATGTTCCTGGAAGCAGCAGAGCCACTGGAAGGAACACAGGATGGAAAATAAACCCTGGACCAAATGCTGTTGAATTTCAAACTAGGAATGCTTGGGACACAAATCAGACCTGCTACATGTTAGAGAAACGCACATGGGTACAAACAGGGTGATGCAATGCTCACTTTTAAGATAAAAAGCGACCGCTGTTCTTCCAATCTGGTTCAGTTCAGCCAGCTCTTTATCTCTGCT
>VUQG01004888.1:19101-29686 GCA_015106755.1 Etia nguti
GGCGTAACAGGGTGTGAGTGTCTCAGTGTGTGTGTGTGTGTGTATGTGTGTGTGTCATGCTGATGGAACTATCTCTGGGCAAAGCATCACACATTAACCCCTTATTCGACCCCTATAAAGATGTCTTGGGTGACATTTATCTCCTAGGTAAAAGATGCGGGTGCAGGTGGTGGCAGATAGATCACCGAGCTCGAATCCTCTACAGATTTATGCAGCAGGGCCTGTCTCTGACTCTGCCACTCTAAAACTTAGTACCCAAACAGATGCACACTGCTGGCTGCCTTGCATGCGCTGTCTCTAGAGTCATTGATTGAGTAAATCACTATACTTGCGTCTTTAAATACCACTCAAAGGCAAAGTGGGCAGGCACTGAGTAGTGTTAATTCACTCGCCAACCATTTGGATTGATAGTACTTTGATTCACAGTGATAACAGGTGTGATTTGTTTTATTTGTGCTCCTTGTTCATTAGACAGAAGAAGAAGAATAGAGAACAACAACCTCTCTCTGAAACTCTCTACAGCTGACAGTGCTTTTTGGGTCCTTCACTAATTAAAATCATATTATTCAGTTGATTATTGCAGTGAAATCAGAAGCACTGCAACTCTCGAGCACACTTTCTTCAGCAGATCACATGTGGAGTGCAATGTGTGGAAATGTGAGAATGCCCAAATTTCCATTTATCATACGTGATCATCTGAAGTAGGTCTTCGGGCCCACCTTAAACTTTTGCTTGCGGTTACTGAGCTGCATGTACAGGCGATGAGGTCCGTTCCAGTTCCCGTAGACGATGTCCGTCTTACCGTCACGGTTGAAGTCTGCAAGTGCCACCCCTCTGCCGTGCTGCATGGGATCTTCTACACCTAAAAAGATTAGAGTTGTTCCCAATCTGTTTCCATCATTTGCCATCAATATTTTTAAAACCAAGTAACCCTGACCAGTGCTGCTGTTGGAACTGTGTCATTGGGTACAATACAGCACTTCACAAGCAGTGTCTGATTTATTAAACAACAAATTGGTGACATAAAATGATGAAATGCTACATTGCAAATGTTTAAAATCATTCACTGAATTCATGGCAATCTCTTTCTTGTCATCATGTGATGACGGTAAGAAAACAGCTTCTCTGATAAGCTGATGGCTTTGCGCTTCACCTGCAGCGATCAAACACACGCTTTATCACTATGAGTCATTACAGAAAAGGAGGCCTCACCAGTTATTATTACTATAGTGCATTTAAATCACAAATCCATTATCTTGATTTTTTTTTTTTTTTAATAAACTTAATTTATTGCTTTCTCCTTCTGTGAGGTTTCATTGCAGTTGACAGATAATTAATCATTAAAAGCCACAAAATTGAAAATATGATTTAACGAACTTACATTTTTATATTAATTAGGTTTAAATATTTTAGGAATCATACATGACTGATATTTCTTCTATACAATAACACCTCTCGTGTTTATTGTTTTTCACAGGATGAGCATTCATGTGTGAAGAAATAACTGATCTCCCAGGCTATGATCTGGTAAACTGCACGTGATCATCTCACCAGCCTGCTGTGCCACATCCGTGAACGTTCCATCGCCATTGTTCCTGAACAAGAAGTTTGGACCGTACTCATTGTCGCAAAACACATCAGACAGAGTCTGACTGACAATGGGACCCACCACGACACCTCTTCCTCCTGCACAAAGAAAGACAAGGAAACAAGACACACAGCGGTGGGAGAATTAGGCAGCTCAGAAGAGGGCTCGCACACCATTTGGGAGAAAAAAAATGAAGCAGGATATGAGGAACAACAGAGAGAGCAGAGGGAGAGAGATCACCGCCTTAACAAAAGTGAAAGGGAAGAGATTATTACTGTCTTTCCAGGTCATTTCCTCTGAGTAGGGCAGCTCTTTCTGCTGACACAGACACTGACTCTGATGGGTTACATACACACAAACACAGGTATACACACCTAAACACAATAAGAAATACAAAAGAATCTTTTGCATTAACCAAAAGCAAACAGTAATTTTCTCCTTATGTAGTGATTTTTGTAACTGTTACACTTGAAGGTACACTTTTAGCATCACCCCAGGATTCTCCAATGACATTCTGTAAAATGTAGTGCTTCATCTCAGACCAGCAGAGTTTAATTATGGAGTTGAAAGGGCTTTGATTGTCCTTCCAGTATGCAAAGTCACTGCTGCGAGTCATGACTCGCTGCTGATTTACTGGCCCGCTCCATCAACCCAGACAAATACCACTCAACCCCTACGGCCATAAACCACTAATGTCTCTCTGGAGATATGTAACCATTAGATATACAACTTCACTGACTGTCCCTCTCCTCTGATTAACGGCGGTTTGATGACAAAGCCATCTATCGTACATCATTCACAGCAAATGTGAGCCAGCTCATCTTTCCCCCTGGTGGATCAGATGATATCCTGCACGTGAAAAAAAAAAAAAAATCCATAGATGATGAAGATTCATGCCGGTGCGCTCACATACAAAGTCACCTCCTATTTCCAAAACTCACCAGAACAAGGACTTTTCAGTGATTATAATAAATTATCACAGGGACAGCTTTTTTTTTAAATCATGACAGTCTCTATTATGAAGAAATTAATCATGGTAACATTGTACATTTTTGCATTTACTGTTCTATTCTTCTATATATCACAGAGTTAAATTGATCCAAGTGATGATGCGGGCTGTGGTGACACATTTCAACATCATTTAAGTGAAATATTCATTTTGTTTCCAAAAACAGTTCTAGGCAACATTTTTAATGAAAACGGGGTTGATTTGCAAACCAGTTACACCCTTAACTGAAAAAGGACCAAAAAAAAAAGAAACACTTGCACAGTAGGGCTTCTTCATTTGGTAAGACCTTTGGTTTTAAAAGGCATGCATTTTTTTAAGCCAGTGTCACATTTAACAATAAATTTGAAAAAATCATTAAAACTGGAATACGTTCCAGCAAACCATCCTCATCTGCTTATCCAATTCAGGTTCGTGGGGGGGCTGAAGCCTATCTGAGCTGTCATAGGGCGAGAGGCAGGGTACACCCGGGACAGGCTGCTAGTCTACTGCGGAGCTAACACATAGAGACAGACAACCATTCACACCTTTGGGTAATTTAGAATGACCAATTAAATTAACCCCACTAAGTGCAAAACTTTGGGAAGGAAGTCAGAGTACCTGGACAGAGAACCCATGCAGACATGAGAACATGCAAACTCCAAACAGAAAGGCCCCGGGCAGACGATAGACTTGAAACCAGGACCTTGTTGCTGTGAGCCAACAATGCTAAGCACCATGCTGCTGTGCTTCCCCCTTTCAAATAATGAAGTCGATGTGACATCAGTGAGCAGATATCATTAAATGATCATCTTCAGCACAGAGCCCTGTCTGAGCACACTGACCTGTGGTTTAAATCTTTCGTTTATCACGGCAGGTGATAAGAAGAAATCTGGGTCAAAGGGAAATGGATAAGTGCTAGAATGAATTGTTTCAGGCAGTGGAGTTCTCTGTGAATCATGCAAATCCACACTAGTAGAGTTCAAATATAAAAAAAAAAAAAGAAGGAAATTAGCATAATTGACTAGGAGAATAAAGGACCCAAATGCTGAATGCAGAGGCAGGGGCAATGAACAAAAGGTAGAGGATTTTACCAAGAAAGCACAAAAACAAGAAAGATACAAAGCAGAAAAACAAAACAACAATTCAAAAAATGCACAATAAGTCTGAAAAACTGATAAAGGTAAAAAAGAAAACAGGACAGGTTAGTGGTGATTAGGCTCAGGTGGGAGAGAAACACAAAGGAAAACAATGAAACACAGATGACAGTGACGACAGTGCAGACAATCCCAAAGGAAGGAAAGGAACAAAAGCAAGCACTGAAACCAAAACAAGTCAAAAGAAAGAAACCAACCTTCAAAGTAAAACAGGAAGTAGCCAACAAACAAAGAACTATCAATGACCCATGAAGACAAGCCCTGATGACAGAGACAAGGGCACAAGGAGGGCACAAACACAAAGAAAGTAACAAATATAACAGGGAACAGAATACAACGAGCACATAGGTCCCCTATGTAGCATGCGGCTTTGAGATAAAACATTAATTTTAGCAATTGCAGTCCAGATGTAAATATGAACTCAAATAGTTCAATAAGGTAGTTCTCTGGTCATTCATTTGCCTGCCTTCAGGCTGCTCTTTTTTCTGCATTACTTCCTCTTTCCCACGCAGTCAAAGATATATCTGTTGTCATCACTCTGGCCCAGTCATTTTCTTGCCCGCCTTCTGGGAGCCAGTCAGCCTCTGTTCCACATACTTTAAATCTCAATGCTCTTCTCTCATTCTGCCATTCAGACTTTCATTCTTACTTCCTGCCTCCTCTACATCTCCACGTCATCCTGACCATTTCTGCCACCACCAGTGTCTAAACCAGGAGGGTCGTCCTCTATTCCTTACCATTGTTTGACTCCAATATGCTTTGTGGCTTCATTGCAGTCGAATTACCAAATACCTCAAAATTTCAATAACTCATGCTCAGTTCCTTCAAATTTTCTCTTATTGAGATTTATAGGCATAATGTTGGCTGCATGCTACCATCTTAGTTTAGCATGCCAAGATTCTGATTAGCACTAAAAACAAAGTACAGCTAAAAGTTGTTGTTAAATGTCAACCTCATGGTGGCACTATAGGAGAAGCTCAGGGATCACTTAAGTCAGTATGCATCATCCTTTTAAGACCACAAGTATCTTCACAAAGTTTAATGCAGGTTCATATTATATATCAGCACTGACAACTTTAAAGGCACCCACTTTAACATGGTTAAAACACACACACACACACATTTAGAGTACTGCTTGCAACCCAACAAGAAAAGGATTAAATTACATTTTTGGGGGGAGATCCTATGAATAAACACAAATCAGAGCCTAAAGCAATATCGTTTTAGTGCAAGCTGAATTTAACTTTAATGAAAAGCCACACTGACTGAAATAAACTCTGAACTGTGCTGTGGCTCCAGCAGGATCCTGAGTAGTGAGAGTTGAACTCTCAGCTGGTCTGGCCTTGGACTTGGTAGCAGCTTTGTATTGACGCTGGGGGCAGATGGTATCTCTCTCTCTCAGAGTCAGGCGTCAGCTGTTCACAAGCACAGATGAGGGACTTAGTGCGTTGGACATTGATTTCACACACAGCTCTCAGAGAGAACAACATAAACTTTTGACAAAACTACGGACCTCTCTCTCCTTCACTGGGATTAACAGCTAATGAGGATATTTTGTTTCTCGCAGAAAGTTTACTTTTACAGTGTGAAGAAATGTGGCATTTGAGGTAGGTCACAGAAATTTTAAAATGATGTTTTCATTTAAGAGACTGTGGTTTCATTATTGTCTGTCTGTCATTCTGTTCAGCTCTGTAGATGATCATACTCATTGTTTCTGCAATGGAAAGTTACATAAAGAGATTTTTTTTGTCACAGAATCTCACAAACTAGTAGAAAAATAATTATTTTTGTGGCTTTTCCTGTACTGCAGCTGCGATTTTTTTGAATGTTACAAGGAATATTTAGCTGCTAGAAAATGTGTTTGTGCTTTAAACTATATAAGAGGACACAGGAGTTGACAGGAGGATCACTCACCTGCTAAAGCCCCTCTAATTCCATTTGCTGACCGTAGGATCTGCCTGAACAGCTTATAAAGTCTTTACAATAATACACCCTGTAGCTAGACGGCTGCACTGTAAGCCAAGATGAAGAGTGTGTAAACACATCTATGCAGTTAATAATGAGTTGATAAAATACCTAATAAATAGTTTTAATTTAGCTGATAAGTAATTCTATTCTGTTTTTGTAGTGGGGGAAAATAAGTTTACACTTTGCATAAATGTGTCCATCTTTGAGTGAAATTTATACCCCAATTTCACTCAAATTAATCAGGAAACATTTTTCTTTTGAATATTCATAATAACTATCCACAACATTAAAGTGATGCATCGTTAATTATAAGCTACAGTCCTTCTCCAAAATGCAAACTTTTAAATCACTATGCACTTAAAGGGTTTTCTGAATGCAGAACTTCTTTGTTTCTGTACTGTTTTAGCTAGTTTTATTTATGCTAAAGGCGAGAGTACATCTATTCCACCACATAGAATATACTGTATTATTGTTGAGCTGTTTTTTTTCATTGTCTGGAGCACTAAACAGAAATACTTAACCACATGTTAAGGACAATACATACGAATAACGACGGCATCAAGTCACAAGGTCATTTCCTCATCTGTATCCTGTTCTTGAACAAAAGAGAAACTCAAGGGGAATCCCCAGTTTCCTCCTTTGGTTCCTGAACAGGGAATTGGACATGGGAAAGAGCAACATCCTCTCATTAATTCACCCAAATACGACTGACACGACATTTAAAAACATTATGATGTCTCATATGGAATGGAAGTTATGTTTTCATTGGAGAAATTCCCGGGATAGACGAGACTTGATGTTTAATAAATCTCAAGTTAGTAGCTAGTGCAGGAAAAAACAGAACTGGGTCTGTGTTTGTCTTTGCTGTAGAAGTCATAAACAGTCTTTTCTTTCTGCAGGTGCACAACAGGAAACAGTTTAGTACATGCTCTTGGTTCGGGAGCTTCCTCCTTCCCTGGATACAAAATGCAGGCTGTTCCAGTTTTGTCCCTTCAATGAGCAAAACAGATTCACGTCCACACCAGCTGCTCACCAACAGAAGTAATAACCCTCCAAGATGGCACTCACTTCACTCTATGTTACTGAGAAACCAGGAGCTGGCTTAAGTGAAGTGGACATATGTACGCTTGAGATTAATATGAAGTATGAAGTCATCCCATCTATTGTGTGCTCTGTTTGCCTTTCATTTGGCTTCATCTACTGCTTTTTCGGTACGTAATCATAATGTAATTAACGTCAAATCTAAGGAAAGACTACTTACATTTTTTACATCTAACTGTCCACTCTGCTTTTAAATGTTTCAAGAGCTCACCTGATGGCTTAAACCCTCAGTGGCAGGTGTCTGCAGGCTGCCAGGGGTTTAGGGTGGATAAACCCAAAGCTGGAGAAGGCAGATGGGTAGTCCTGTGTCTGAATTTGACAGAGACAGCATATATGAAGTGCTACCTGTTACACGCTCATGGCCTAAAGTTAAAGCTGAAATCTGCTCCTGTCAGCACTGACAGTGATTTGTTTTTATGTAGAGCTACACAGGGGGAAAATATACTACAGTATTAAAAGCAATATTTATCTGGTATCACTGAGAAAATATGCAGAGAATAATTCAATCAACACAAAAACTGAGTGTGATAAAGAGTGTTGTGTCACAAGGACCTGCACCATAAAACATGTGACATTACGAAAACACACATGCTGCCAAAGTCTATTTTTTTCCAGTAACACTAACGTACTGTGAGGAAATGTATGACTGTCAATAATTAATAATGGGAATTTAAAAAAGCAGTTTTTGTGGTGCAGATAAAGAGAGTGTTGTCATATCTGTGTTAACTTATGTAAGTCTGTGGTTGGTGATTGTCATGCACATACAAGTGGCCTGCACACATAGACTCAAAGGACACCAGAATACAAATCAGTCCTGTGAAGCATTTGGCAAATGTATACCAGAATTACACTGCAAACAATGAGCTTTGTCTACTATCATCCACAACCATTCACCCAAAAGAATTCATCAGAAATTTAAAACATTACCATAACTGTCCTCACCATATGCCTTTCCGTATCACAAAATAAATATCTTTTGTATTCACAGAGACCAGTAAACATGCCTCTCACTATAACTAAAGGTAACCTGTGATATTACCCACAAAACTGTAAAGGAACGAGAGCAATCACCTCAGTCTCCCCACCTGGAGCTGGAGATGAATGCTGGAACAAATTCATGTAGAAAAAGGTATTTTAGTAGTGTGTGAACCATCAGCATCTGCAGAGTCATCCAATCAGCTCTTATTGTTGTGGTTCAGATTCAAGTCTCAAAAAAAAAAATAGTGAAACTAATATTTCATCTACCTTAGATAATACAGATTCTTTTAGTGGTTTTTTTTTCCTTAAACACATGTCCTGTCTGGTAGTTGGAGAATCATGGTCTGAATTCTTTGTTGTGCCAAACACCTCTGCTTTCCCAAGAGGAGCACTATGGGCTCTCTGTAGGCTGCTCCTGTTAATCTTATTGTTTTATTTATTTTATTTTTTTATTATTCATATTATTATCTGTGTGGATATTATGCTGAAGCAGAAAGGACATGAAAGACAGAAGAAGACAAGGGAGGGATAGAAAAAGAAAAGGGATAGAAAGAAAGAGAGAAAAGAGGCGGTATGGGAGGGAAAGCTGGGAAACAGACAGACATGCTGGGTCTCCAACTGCTACATCTAAAACAAAACACACTTAAAAATCCCCCCAAAACTACAATAAAACTAAAATAATAATATTATTGTTAAGTTACACTGCATCAGTTTATCTCTGTTCACACTGCAGCTGTAAGAATGTGACTTTCCCAACTGTGGGACTAATAAAATTTATTTTATTTTATGAAGTATTTTGTGCTTGTGCAATATTTTGAAACATACAGTATTTTACTTTGTTTTATACAAGGCCCTGCTTGGCTGAAACAATATGTATTAACACATAATTAACTATTAGTTTGCACGCTTCCTCTCTGACAAATAGCACTGAAAGAAATTAATTTGGTATCTTGTTTGGCTAATGCCTGGGGTCAGCATGCACTTGCTTTGGCTCCTTATTAATCAGTATTAAAACTAACACTGGAGCCTGTTCTAACCTTCTTTTATTACCCTCCCCCAGGATACCGCTGCTTCAAGATGGTCATGTTCTTCTCAGGCTTCCTGTTAAGTTCGGCAGCCATGCTCCTCTTGTACCACAAAGAGCCTGTACTGAGCACCCAGCTGCAGGCAGAGACCAAGGCGGGCATTGGCCTTGGTGTGGCTGTGCTGTGTGGGCTGTTGACCATGTTAATGACAACTGTGGGACTCCTCATCAGCGGCTTACTTCTGGGAAGCCTTCTCTCCCTCTCCATCTTGGTGGTTATCGGACAGTTTCACAGCCTTACTCCAGTTTGGGTGCCTCTCAGTGTTGTTCTAGCTGCCAGCATGGCCACTGCTGTCTTTACACTCCAGTGGCAGAAACTATTCAGCATAATCTTCACATCTGTGTTTGGAGCAACTGCAGTCATGCTGTGTGCAGATTACCTGGTGGGGGCATTTGTATTGCCAGATCAAGTGTATGATATATTTTCTCAAGTTGCTCCACGACCACTCTGCTGGTTTGACTGGGCTGTCACTGGAATCTGTCCTGTTTTGAGTCTCAGTGGAGTGCTGGTGCAATGGTGGTTTACTGCCAAAGGAATGTCACACAATGGAAGTAAGTTTAATTCAATCTGTAGCTCAAGGCTGACAACTTCCCTATTTGATGTTGTGTATTCATGTTTTATGTCTTTTTGTTCTCCCCTTTTAATGCATCCAGGCGCACAAAAAAAACAGAAGAAATATGCAAAAAAACACACAAATAGAGAGTCCAGGAGAAGACCTCAGCATCACCGCCGACGGAGGCCTCCACCCCTGAAACGCTATGCTGGGGATGTCCTGGCACCGGTCAGTGGCTGAGATTCAAATGATTCATGTACTTTTTTATCAGATTTTATTTCTCCATTCCAGATAATAATAATAACAGATGCCAAGGCACTTGGTTGTTTATCCACATCCACATACGTCCAAAATGTAGTTAAAAATCTTTATGTTTTTATGGATATTTCCTTGAATTATAACAATCAAATCAGTAATGTTGTGAAGAGCATTTTTACCAACTGAAAGTCATTAATAAATATTAAAGCTAGCTATGTACCTAAAGGATTTAGTTATCCTTTGCTTTTGTCATGGCTGTGTGCAGGCAGGCAGGGAGAAAGGACCCAAAATGCAGGACTCGGAGGCAGACGTGAACTCAAAAACACACAGCTTTATTGCTGGATAGCGACAGAACGGAAACTAAACTAAGCAGGCAGGCAGGCTAGCAGACGGAACACACAGTTAACGTGAGGGTACGACGCGACAACGAGTAGAGGAAGACGCAGACACTAAATACAAGAGGTGAACGGAGTGAAGAGGAAACAGCTGGGAGACACGGCTGGCGCTGATTACACTGACGAGACAGGGAGAGCACAAAGCTGAACGCACTGACATAAGACACAGACCTACAGAATAAAACAGGAAGCACACGACAGACACAGAGATCCAGACGAGACACAGAACTTAACAGACGCAGACTGATAAGCAGACATAATGACATCATGGACAGACAGGGGGAACACGGAAGGTGGGACCAGGGCAGGCACAGAACAGAAACCTAACAAATGGCAAATCATAATGGAATACATAATCAGAATAAACAAAAGCATAAAGAAACACAAAACACTGAGTCAACAGACTCAGGACCATGACACCCATTCTACTTTTAAATACTGCAGTGCGAGAGCGAAGTGCTCTAATAGGGTGATATGGTACTATAAGGTCATTAAGATAAGATGGGGCCTGATTATT